>JAPFBE010000566.1:0-41012 GCA_034336665.1 Luscinia megarhynchos
CTGACCCTGCCCCCCATAAACACCCCCAGAAAACACCGGGGCACCACAGAGATCCTAGGACCCCCCAGGCTCCCCATCGAACCCCCGAATGCCCCAAAGACCCCCAGTTCAGCCAGAGAGACTTCTGAGCCCCTCGGGCCAAGAGCTCCCCTGGGCTCCCCAAACCTCCACAGACCCCCAACCTCCCTTTTGGCACGCTTCCCCCAAAAAATACCCTCAGAGCTTCCTCGAAACTGCTGCCCCAGACCCCACTCTTCCGAGTCTCCAGCCTCGCGTTACCCGCAGGCGGAAGGCGCGGGGCTCCCCGCAGCTGCAGCTCTGGGTCCCTGGGGGTGCTGGAGCTGAAGATCGCGGCGGGAAAAAAAAAAAAAAAAAAAAAAACCCGGGAATTTGGGGGATGGCCAGGAAGTGGTGCAGCAGCTACGGGGCGGGCTTGTTGGGACCCCTGACACACGCAGGTCCCGGCAGCCCACGAAGGAGTGTTGGGGGACCAAAGCTGCCTTTGGGCCCCCAAAACCTCCCTCCTGCTCTTGGGCTCCCCCCAGCTCAGGGCCCCCCCCAGAATTAGGGTGACCTGATGGGGCAATTTGAGGAGCCCTCCCCGGGATTTTGGGGTGCTGCATGGTGGTCCGTACCCAAGGCGGGATGGGCTTTTAGGCCCCCGTAGACAGTGGGGCACAGAGGTGCCTCAAAGTGTTGAGGTGGAAGCTCTGAGCTCCCCTGCAGTCGTGGGGAGCTCCCTTGCACTGCCCCGTCTGGGGAAAAGGAGGGGGGCTTTTTGGGAGAGGCTGATTTCCCCGGTGCCATAGTTCCCCCCTCCCCACTTGACCACAGAGCCCCCCAAACCTCCCCACAGCCCCCAAATCATCCCTTAGAGCCCCTACCCCAGCTCTCCCCACAGAGCTCCCTAAACCCTCCCCATCCACCACAAACGAGAAACCCCAAAGCCCCCCCAAACAGCCCCCAAAGCCCCCAAACCTACCCTAAACCCCCAAAGCTCCCAAACCCACCCTAGAACTCCCAAACCAATCCACAGGCTCACAGCTCCCCTAACCCACCCCAGAACCCCCAACCATCCCCAGCTCCCCAGCCCCCTAAGCCGCCTCTCAGCCTCCCTCAGAGAGACTGCAGAGCTCCCTCCTCGGGCGAGCCGGGGCAGACGCAGCTGAAGCCCCCCGGGAGGTTCTGGCATGACATTCGCACGGACTTCTGGCACTCCCCACGCCTGAGAGACCCCCCACGGGGGCAGAGAAACCCCAGTGAGACCCCCTGAGGGCGCGGGCTCCCAGCCCGGGGCGTGGCTCTACCCCAGCCCGGGGCGTGGCTCACTCCAGCCCGGGGCGGGGCCTGCATGTCTCAGCTCGGCCCCCAGCCCGGCTGGCTCCAGCCCGGGGGCGTGGCTCCAGCCCGGGGGCGTGGCTCACCCAGCCCGGGGCGTGGCTCACCCAGCCCGGGGCGTCCCAGCCCAGGGCGGGAACAGCCCGGGGCGTGGCTCACTCCAGCCTGGCGTGGGTTCAGCCCGGGGCGCACCACCCAGCCCGGGGCTGGCTCCAGCCCGGGCGCCCCACCCGGGGCTGGCTCACCCAGCTCGGGCGTGGCCCCACCCGGGCGGGCTCACCCAGCCCCGGGCGTGGCTCACTCCAGCCCGGGCTGGCTCACTGCACGCTGGGTGTCTGCCGGGCCAGCCAAGTCAGGCAGCCGCAGCCGAAGGAGCCACAAGGAGGCAGCTGGGAGCAGCGGCTTCATGGAGCACTCGGCCCACGCCTGGGGACAGGGAGTTTGGGGAGGGGCTGGGAGGGGCTGCCACCTCCCCCCACCCCCGGCCCAGTGAGATGGGAAATTTTTTTTTTTCCCCAGGCCGGCCTCTGGGGTGCTGGGGCTGTGGCTCACTCCAGGCAGGAGCGTCGCCGGGCCGGGCTGAACCCGGGTGCAGCTGCAGGCTAAGGCTCGGGGAGTTGGGCGCGAGCTGTAGCTGGGCACCAGCGGGAACTGGCACTCGTCCTCATTCAGCCCAAAACCCCTAAACCACCCCAAAACAGTCCATGAACATCTCTGAGCCCTGAGCTCACCTAATGGGCCCCACAGACCCCTGCACTGACCCCTCAGCCTCAAGCCAAGTAGCCCCGTCACACCCACTTCTGTGTTAACCGTGCCGGGTACCCGGGGGCAGCGGCACTCTAAGCTCCCCCGAGGTTGATGCAGTCCTGGCTGGGCCGGCACGGGGGCCCCGGGGCACTGCCCACGCCTGGGTGGCACAGCAGGGGCAGCAGCTGCAGGACCCCCAAATGAGCTCCTGACCGGGCTACCCCTGCCTCTGGGGACTCCCCCAGCCGAGCTCCTGACCGCGGGTCACCTCGCCCCCTTGGGGACCCCCCCAAATGAGCTCCTGACTGCGGGTCACCCCCACCCCTCTGGGACCCCCCAAATGAGCCCTGACCGGCGGGGTCACCTCCCCTGCCCCTCTGGGGACCCCCAAATGAGCCCTGACCATGGGTCACCCTCAGCCCCCTCTGGGGACCCCCAAATGAGCTCCTGACCGCTGGGGTCACCTCTGCCCCTGGGGACCCCCCAGAACCCCTGCCTTCCGGGACAGTCTCCTGCCCACACAGCGGCTCCCACCCACTCCCTTTCCACAGCCCCCAAGGCTCATTTGCATGCTGTGCCACGCCCCTCACCTGTGCAGGTGCTGCCGGGGTAAAGCCAGCCGGGGAAGCAGCGGCCGTCGGGGCGGGCCGGGCGCGGCGGGGCGGGGCGGGGGCGGGCGGGGCCGGGGCCGGGCCCGGCTGAGCAGCGGCCGAGCGCAGGCACAGGTACCCCCGAAATGGTTCAGGCACTTCATGGAGCCCCGCACGGCGGCGGCCCCTCCCCAGCGCACTCTTCCCGTCCACGTCTAGGGGCCGGGGTCACTGAGACAGGAACCCCCAGAAACAGCCCCTGAACCCCAAAATGCCCTGGAGAGAGGCCCCGCCCCCGCCTTCAAAACAGCCGGGAGATCCCCTGACCACCCCTTCTAACCCCCCGGCCCCCTCCCCAACTCCTTCGCCCGGGACTCCAGCCGCCCCTGAGCCCCTGAGCCCCCTGATCCCCTGAAGTAACTTCGAACACTCCTGGAGGGACCCTCAAACACCCTGGCACCCCAAACTGGGAACCCCACTGAGAACGGCCCCCAAACCTCCCTGAACACCTCCCACGGACCCTGGGACTCTGGGAAAACCGAGGAACCTCCACCTGCGAACCCTCGGACTGAGCACCGTGACCCCCACCCCTGCTACCCCATGTGAGGACCCCCAAATCCCTCGCCCCACCTTTGCAGTGCTCGGTTTCGGGGTCCCACTGCACTATCGTTGCACCCTGGGGGAGCGAGGGGTCACACCCCCACGACCCCGCGCCCCGAAACGACCCTATTCTCAGCCCTCCCCCATAACTGCCCAGAAGTTTGGGACTGTGAGGGGCCAAGGAGTTTTTGGGAGGGGACTCGGACGTTTACAGGGGAGAGAAAGGTTTTGGGAGGAGGAGGACCCCCCCGCGCCCCCGCAAATCTCCTCTCTTCCCCCACCGCGTAACTCCCCGAGCTCCTCCGGGTCCGGGGCTGCGGGGCCACGGTGGCGCCGAGGAAGAGGAGGAGGAGCAGCGAGTAAAGCCCACAGCTGCAGGCGGTCGGTCACCCCAAACTCCCGCAGCCCCCCGGCGGGGAGCTCCAGCCCCTCCGGGAGCTCCCCTCGACAGTCCGGGACGCGCCGCCTCCGGGGGTTCGAGAGGGAGGGGCGTCCCTGTGAGAGAGACGGGAATCTGGGGGTCAAGTGGGGAGTGGTGGATGTGGCGTCAAAATCGTGTGGCCTCACTCACTCACCCTCTCCGTTTTGGCCTCTCCCCCAAAAAATCGGTCTCGAGCGTGAGAGGGCCCTCCCCCATCCCTCAATGCCCTGCCTCCCTTTATTCCCCTGCCTCAAGATTCGGGTACCTCCAGACCTCCCTCCCCTCACTTGCAGATTTTGGGACCTGCCCCCAGCCCTACCCCTCCCTCCTGGGAGTTTCTTTGGGGCTCCCCCCGACCTCCCCCATCCCCGGCAAGAGCCTTGGGACCCCCCCAGTCCCTGCCTGAGATTTTGGGGGTCCTCCACTCCTGCCCCTCCCACTTCAAACCCACCTCCTCCCAAATTTCGGTAAGCCACAAAGTGCCTCACAAAGTTCAGCTCCGCGTTTCCAGCTCTTTATTGACCCTTTTTGGGGTCACACGGGAGGGGGCGTGCCCATGTGTGGGGTTTCCATTTTGGGGGTCCTGCCAGACACCCCCGCTTTAGGGAGTCGCCATGTGGTTCAGTTGTGGGGTCCTGATTTTTGGGTGCTGCTGCTCCCTGACCCCTCTGGGTTTGTCCAGGTGCTCATGGTCCCCATCTCGAGGATCCCCCAGACTTCAAATACCCAAATTTTGGGATGTTGATGCTCCATCCTCAGCCAGACGGTTTTCGGACCTCCCCCCCCGCCTCTTTTGGAGTCCCATATTTGAGGCTGCCCCATTTTTGGGGGTATCCCGGTTTTGGGAGAGGCATTGCAGATCCCCGGATCCTTTCATTTCCCAGGGGTGCCAGCTTTTTGGGGTCAGTCGTATATATGGGGGTGCCCCATATTTGGGGCTGTCCCGTTTTGGGGTGTCAGGGTTTTGGGTGTTGATTTCGGCCTATCCCCGCTTTCAGCTTGGCTGGTTTTTGGGGCTGTCCTGGTTTCGGGCTGTCCCGCTTTTTAGGGTGCCGGCTTCTCGGGCTGTCCCTGCTTTTGGGGCTGTCTCAGTTTTTGGGGTGCCTGTTTGAGCTGTCCCTGTTTCTCGGCTGTCCCGCTTTGGGCTGTCTCAGTTTTTGGGGCTGTCTCCGGTTTTTGGGGCTGTCCCGGGTTTCGGGCTGTCCCGGCTTGGGGGCTGTCTCAGCTTTTGGGGGTGCCGGCTTTTTGGGGCTGTCCCGGGTTTGGGGCTGTCTCAGTTTTGGGGTGCCGGCTTTGGGGCTGTCCCGGTTTTTGGGCTGTCCCGCTTCGGGCTGCCCGTTTGGGGGCTGTCCCGTTTTGGGCTGTCTCAGTTTTGGGGTGCCGTTTTGGGGCTGTCCTGCTTTGGGGCTGTCTCAGCTTTTTGGGGTGCCGGCTTTGGGGCTGTCCCGTTTTGGGGTGCCGGCTTTGTGGGCTGTCCCGGGTTTGGGGGCTGTCCTGCTTTTTGGGGCTGTCTCAGTTTTTGGGGTGCCGTTTCAGGGTTGTCCCGTTCCGTTCCGTTTTTGGGGCTGTCCCGTTCCGCTGTCCCGTTCCTGCTGTCCTGCTCAGTCGTGGTACATGCGCAGGCAGGCAGGCGCTGATCAAGGGCCATGTAGCGCCCCACAGCTGGTGCCTGCAGGACGGAGCTGACGGGTGGGAGCCCCGTCCCTCGTGCCTGAGCCAGCTCCGCTCTGCGCTGGTTTTGGGGGTCCCCCGAGGGGGATTTGGGGGTTCCCAGCCGGGTCTCACTCTGAAGCTCCGGTAGGCTCAAGCCGCAGTACTGGCTCAGAAGAGCTCGCAGGTCCCCCGGCTCCATTCTTGTCGGAGCTGCAGGGGTTTCGATCACTCAAGTGGACCCCAAAACCCGGGGGCCCGGCTTAGGGAGTCCCAGCCCAGGAGTCCCTCGGACTTTCTGGGTCCCCTCACCTTCTCCACCAGGTCCACGAAGAAATCCCGAACGTCGTGGCGTGGGTCAGCTTCCTCAGCCCCACGCTCACTCAGCCTGGACAGCCTGGCACAGGGCAGCTGGGACCCCCCAACCCCGACCCTCCCCCAGGGACCCCCAACCCCGGGACTCCTTCCCCTAGGGGCTCCCCAACCCTGGGACCCTCCCCCAGGGGCTCCCCAACCCGGGACTCCTCCCCCTGGGGCCCCCAACCCTGGGACCCCGCAGGGGGCTCCCCAACCCCTGACCGGGGCCCCCCAACCCCAAGACCATCCCCCAGGAGCTCCCCTAACCCTGACCCTTCCCCTAGGGCTCCCCAACCCTGGGACCCTCCTCCCTCTAGGAGCCCCCCTAACCCCGGACTCCTCTCAGGGCCCCCAACCCCAAGACCATCCCCTGGAGCCCCCAACCCCAGGACCCGTAATTTCTGGGGAGACCCAGGAGTTTGGGGGACCCCCCAGAACCCCCCAGAAAAGAGATCCAGGACCTCGGGCGCTCTCATAGGTTTTTGGGGACCCCCCATCCCTCACTCCCCTCCCAGGGGGACCCCAGTGATGAGAATCTCCCCAACTCCAACCTTCCTCCACAAATGTGCCCAGGGTTCCTCCCGGGGATTTTAGGGGGTCCCAGGATTTGGTCCCCCTTCAAGCAGACCCCAGGGATTTGGGAGGCCCCTCCCCCTTGGGACACCCCGCTTTTTGGGGGGCTCACTCTGAAGTTGGCCTCGAGCTGCTGTAGACCCAGATCTTCCCACCCAGGGTCAAGCTACCACCAGGCTGTAGAGGGTAGTTGGGGCCCGGGGACCCCGGAATGACCCCCAGGCCCAGAGCCCCAGGGTTTAGGGGGAACTGGGGTTTTTGGGGGCACTGAGAGGTTTGGGGGCATCCAAGGCTTTGCAGAGATGAAGGCCTGAGGGGTCCCAGGGAACTGGGCAGGACCCAGCAATCTGGGGGCCCCCACCCGATTTTGGGGGCCATCCACCGTCTGGGGGTGTCCCTGTGGAGGTGAGCCCGGTTTTGGGGTGCCCCACAGGGTTTGGGGTACCCGTTCTGGGCTGTCCCTGATTTTTACTGTCCCCATTTTGGGATGGCTCCTCAGGGCTGTCCCCTGGTGAGGTGCTCAGATTTGGGGTGTCGGTGTTTGTGGTGTCCCCAGTGTGGGGTGTCCCTGTGAGTGGGTGTCCCAGTGAGGGGTGTCCCAGGAGGGGTGCCCCCATTGTGGGTGTCCGGTTTTGGGGTGTCACCTCTGTGCTGGTCCAGCAGGTCTCTTGTCGGCCACCGTGCACCTTGGAGCTCCTTCAGGTCCTGCAGGAAGGGACTTGGGCAGGTCCCCGCCGGGCTCGGCTTCGGGCGCGCTGCAAGGACGGGGGTCAGCCGGGGGCTATGTCCGGGTTCGGGGTCCCCAAGCGCCACTCCAGCTCTTGGCTCCAGTGCCCCATCATGCTCTCCGCGCAGGGCGGCGGTCGCGAAGCTCAGGGTCTGCAGGCCGCTGCCCGCTCCCGCCGCTGCTGTCAGCTTAAGAACACGATGGCGGCGTGTAGTCCTTACCTAGTCAGGGGTCCCCGCCTCCGAGGGAACTAAACTGCCCCAAAACCCGCCTCCCTGAACAAACCCCTGAACCTCTCCAAACGCTTCTGAACCCCCCAAACCCCCTGAACCCTCCAAACGCCTGAACTAAACCCCTTCTGAACCCCCTAAACTCTGAACTCAAAACCCCTGAACCTCAGATCTCCTCCCCCAACTCTCCCAACCCCCCCCACCCCCTGCAGATGTCACCTGCACCCCAAAACCCCCAACAACGCCAGCCCCTCCTGAGCTCCCCCGAGACTGCTTAGGGACCCCTCAGCTCCCTCTGTCCTGCCCCCTGAGGCCCCTCCTCTGCCCCCTGTGCAGACTCCACTGGCCAGGGGGCTGCAGCAGGAACAGCTGCTGGATGTTCTCGGCCAGTCTCCCTCGCAGCTCCTCCTCTGCACCGCCTTTGAAAACCCTCTCTTGAAGTTGTCAAACTGGGGCAGGAGGAGTCGTAAAGCTTCTCAAACTCCCCCAGGACCTCGCAAACCCCGCTGAGCTCCCTCCCCAGGCTCCCCAGCAGGACCAGCTCCCTCCACGTGCTGGCTCGCTTTGGGATTCTTCTCTCCTGGTTTTGGGTTCCTCCCCTTTACCCCTTTCCTTGCTTTTGGGGTTTTCTCCCCTGTTTTGTGTTTTCTCCCCTGCTTTCCCTTCCCCTGATTTCAGGGATTTCTTCCCCATTTTTGGGGATTTCCTCCTGCCTCTGGGTCGCGACTCCATGCAAGTGGTAGCTGTGATCGACCTCCGCAAAGTGGCGCTTGACCTCGCCCAGCTCCTTCCTTCTTGGTGCCTCTTTGGAGAGTTTCTTTGCCCAGCAGCCTCGGCCAGCCTCGCTCGCAGGCGAGGTACCTGGGCACCCGCACCGAGAGAGAGCCCAGAAATGAGCGAGGAAATCCCAAAAACTTGGAAGGCCCTCAAACTGAGGGGATCCCAAAACCGCCTCGGTAGCCCCAAAATCTGCTCCTGAACTCAGTGCCTCCGAGCTTGCTGCTTCCCTCAGGCTCCCCAGTGTCCCCAGTGTCCCCAGTACCAGTGTCCCCAGTATCCCCATTGCCCCCCAGTGTCCCCACTGTCCCCAGCCCCCCCCCAGTGTCCCCAGTACCAGTGTCCCCAGTCAGTCCTGCCTACAGTTCCGCAGTTCCCCAGTGCTCCCCAGTCCCAAGTCCCAGAGTCCCCAGTCCCTGCCTTGGCAGTCTCCGGGTGCATTGACCTCTGCAGTCAGTGACTCCCTTACTGCCCCCAGTGTCCCCCCAGTGTCCCCACTGCCCCTTCAGTCACCAGTGTCCCCACTGCCCCCAGTGTCCCCCAGTGTCCCCACTGCCCCCTCAGTCAGTGTCCCCACTGTCCCCCCATTGTCCCTCTCCAGTCCCCCCAGTCCCCCCATTGCCCCCCTAGTCCCCTCCAGTGTCTCCATAGTGTCCCCAGTCCCCCAGTCCCCCACTGTCTCAGTGTCCCCATTGCCCCTGGTGTCCCCTATAGTGTCCCCATTGCATTGCATTGCTCCCCCAGTGGCCCCAGTGCCCCCTAGTACCGCTGCACGAGCAGCGCCTGCCGCCTCGGGGGATCTGGAAGAGCAGCTGCTGCAGCAGCTGCGGCGGGGCGTGCAGCAGCCGGCCCCAGCATCTGGAAGGTGCGGTAGTGGTCGCGGGTGTCGCTCTGCAGCACGGCCACCGAGGTGCCCTCGCGCTCCAGGACCGCGCAGGCGGTGGCGCTGGGCGCCACCGCCTCGGCCACTGCGGGACAGGGACGGGGACCTGGGGACACTGGGGACACTGGGGACACCGGGGACACCGCGCACACCGCGCAGCCCCCAGGTGTGCTCAGGTGTGTCCCAGCCGTCCCAAACGTGTCCCAGCCGTGCCCAGGTGTCCCCAGGCCCCGGCCGTACCCGAGTGCCCGTCCAGCCACAGCCTGCACACCTCCTCATCGATCAGCGTCGTGTTCCCACGAACACGTCCAGGTCGTTGCTCGTCCCTGCGGGCGGCCCCGAGTGTCCCCAGTGTCCCCGGTGTCCCCAGTGCCCACCCTGGGACCCCCTGAGCCCCCTGCCACCCGGGATCGCCCCGCCCCCCAAACTGGGCCGTACTGGGACCCCCTGAGCCCCAACTGGGCTGTACTGGGAACACCTGAGCCCCACCTGGGCCGTACTGGGACCCCCTGAGCCCCAACTGGGCCGTGCATTGGGAACACCTGAGCCCCCACCTGGGCCGTACTGAGCCCCCTGAGCCCCACCTGGGCCGTACTGGGAACCCCTGAGCCCCATCTGGGCCGTACTGGGAGCCCCTGAGCCCCAACTGGGCTGCATTGGGACTCCTTGAGCCCCCAACTGGGCTGAACTGGGAACCTCCTGAGCTCTGGGCTGCACTGGGACCCCTGAGCCCCAACTGCCGTGTACTGGGACCCTGAGCCCCCATCTGGGCCGTACTGGGACCCCCTGACCCCCAACTGGGCCGTACTGGGGACCCCCTGCACGCAGGGCAGTTACGGCCCCTCCCCCACCTGGGGACTCCCTCCCCTGCTCTCCCCACCGACCGAGCTGTCCCAAGTGCCTTCCGCAAGCGACGCAGAGCGATGACGACACGCGCGTTGTTGTAGGACGTCACAGGGCGGGGCCGCCTCTGTCTGCTCTGCCCTCTGCGGCGCGAGCTCCGCCCCCCGACCCCTCCCAGTAAAGAACCAGCCCCAATCCCAGTAAGAACCTCAGTCCTGATCCCAGTACGAACCAGCCCTGCCCTCAGTAAGAACTTCA
The DNA here is from genome assembly GCA_034336665.1 of Luscinia megarhynchos. NCBI lineage: Eukaryota > Metazoa > Chordata > Aves > Passeriformes > Muscicapidae > Luscinia > Luscinia megarhynchos. Next base: position 9,995 of record JAPFBE010000566.1, read on the forward strand.
GCCCTCGATCCCAGTACGAACCAGTCCCAATCCTAGTAAGAACCAGTCCTGATCCCAGTACGAACCAGTCTCGATCCCAGTGAGAACCAGTCTCGATCCCAGAAGAACCAGTCCCGACCTAGAAGAACCAGTCCCGCCCCAGAACCAGCCCCAATCCTAGTATACGAACCAGCCCCCAATCCCAGTAAGAACCAGTCCTGATCCCAGTACGAACCAGTCTCGATCCCAGTAAGAACCAGCCCCAATCCCAGTAGGGAGAACCAGTCCCGATCCCTAGAAGAACCAGTCCCGATCCCAGTAAGAACCAGCCCTCTCCCAGTAAGAACTACAGCCCCGATCCCGCTAAGAGCCAGTCCCCGTCCCAGAGCCAGTCTCTCCCAGTAAGAACCAGTCTCTCCCAGTTTATTGGGGCGGGCCAGATGGGGCCCCCGTTCGGTAAGGCCTCGTGCCGGGGACGCGCTGGGGAGAGAAACGGGGGGCACTGGGGCACTGGGGGTACTGGGGGTACTGGGGGTATTGCGGGGCACGGGGCTCGACCCCAGACTGGGAATACTGGCCTCTCCCCAGCCCATACCGGGATCCCCCGACCCCAAACTGCTCTCGCCCCCAGCCCGGGCATACTGGTCCCTACTGGTCCGCACTGGGGGCGATGTGCCGCTGGCCCCGGGCTCCGGGGCGCCGCGAGGAGCCTGGGGTCCCGGGGCCACGAGTCCAGAGGGCCTCGGCCAGAGCCTGGGGGCAGAGGTCAGGCCCGAGCCCCCAGACACAGCGGGGACCCCGACACCCCGGGCGGGGATCTGGGGGTCCTGGGCGGGTTTCTGCCCCACCTGCAGCGTCAGCAGCCGCTGCCTCCCAGCCCGATGGCTGCGCTGGCCGAGGCGGCCCCGAGGGCGGACACTGCGGGTCACCTCGCGTCACTTTCGGGGCTCCGGGCCCCTCAGTGGCAGCAGCAGCAGGTCCTGCAGAGCGCTCCTGAGGGACAGGGACAGGGACGGGGGACAGGGACATGGGGACAGGGACAGGGACAGGGACATGGGGACAGGGACGCGGGACAGGGACGGGGACAGGGACGGGGACAGGGACGGGACAGGGACGCTGGGACAGGGACGGGGACAGGGACGGGGACAGGGACATGGGGACAGGGACAGGGGACAGGGACATGGGGACAGGGACGGGGACAGGGACGGGGACAGGGGACATGGGGACAGGGACATGGGGACAGGGACGGGGACAGGGACATGGGGACAGGGACATGGGGACAGGGACGGGGACAGGGACGCGGGGGACAGGGATCGGGGACAGGGACATGGGGACAGGGACATGGGGACAGGGACATGGGGACAGGGACGGGGATACCGGGGCGCGCTTGGGGCGCTGGGGACACTCACAGAGCCGCAGCACCGCAGCACCGGGTTACCTCACCAGCAGCCCCCGCAGCTGGTGACACCGGATGTCCCGAGCCACTGACACCGCCAGGACACGACCTGCCGAAGCCCCAGCAGCTCAAGTGGGACGGGGACACGGGGACAGGGGGACACGGGAATGGTGACTCTGGGGACACGGCATCCCTTAGGCCCCACTCGCCTCTTTGTCTCCCTGTCCCACTGTCCCCAGTGTGCAGTGTCCTCATTGGGCTCCCTGTCCCACTGCGTGTCCCTCAGTGTCTCCCAGTGTCTCCCCAGTGTCCCCCAGTGTCCCCTGTCCCACTCTCTCTGAGGTGGCAGAGCCGCTTCAGCCGCAGTTGGGAGCAGCTGAGTCAAAGGCGAGTCCCGATCAGGATCCCGGCCAGGGCTCTGGGACAGGGGAGGGACGGGGGGGGACAGAGAGGGACAGGGAGGGGACAGGGTTACTGGGGATGCCCTGGGGACAGTGGTTGGGGAGTGCTTGGGGTCATCTGCCCTCGCCTGTCACCTGCTCCATGGTGACGCCAGCTTGTCAGCTGATAGTCGAGCCAGACGGGACATCGGCGCGTGAAGCTGAACTCCGCTGGGACAGGGATGGGACAGGGACAGGGGACGGGACAGGACAGGGATGGACAGGGATGGGGACAGGGACAGGACAGGGACAGGGACAGGACAGGACAGGGACAGGGACAGGGATGGGACAGACACAGGGACAGGGACAAGGACAGGACAGGGACAGGACAGGGACAGGGACAGGGACAGGGACAGACACAGGACAGGGACAGGACAGGGACAGGGACAGGACAGGGACAGGGACAGGGACGGACAGACACAGGGACAGGGACAGGGACAGGACAGGGACAGGGACAGGACAGGGACAGGGATGGGACAGACACAGGGACAGGGACAGGGACAGGGATGGGACAGGTACAGACACAGGGACAGGGACAGGGACAGGGACAGGGACAGGGACAGATGGGGACAGCGCTGTCAGCCGGAACTGCTCCTGGGACAGTCCCCAAGGCCACGGGACAGCGCTGTCCCTCCCACTGCTGTCCCCTCCCAGTGCTCCCCTCAGTGTCCCCAGTCCCACCGGAAGTAGATCGGGGGTCTCTGCTTTCTGGGTCCTGCTCAAGCGCTCCGCCAGGGGGGTCCCTCATCCCGGGGCTGCAAAGTGACGGAGGGGACAGTGAGGGGGACCCCACAAAATCGCCGCTCCACTCCCCAAATACTCAGCACTCTGGGCCTCCTCCCCTCCTCCTGCCGCTGTACTGGGGTCCTGGGGTCCTGGGGGCCTAGGGCTTTATGAAGGCGCTGGCTAAATCCCTGAGGAAAATCAGCTGGCCCTGGGGGCAAGCACACCGTGAGACCGCCAAAACAGCCCAAACACACCCCCAAAACCAGCCCAAAACACCCCCCAAAACCACCCCAAAACCACCCCAAAAACCAGCCCAAACACCCCCCAAAACAGCCCAAACACCCCAAACACACCCCCAAAACCAGCCCAAACACACCCCAAAATCACCCTCAAACACCCCAAACACTCCCCTAAACACAGCCTGAGCTCCTCCCCCGAACACCCCAAAAACCCCTCCCCAGGACTCCTCAAACCCTGCGCCCCCGGGCCCTCACCTGGTCGATGTAGGCGCAGGGGTCACCGTGACCTCGGGAGGCAGCACTGGGACTACTGGGGCGGGCAGGACCCAAGAGAGCCTTGAGCCAGAGCTGGGGGCACGGGGGTCAGGGTGGGGGGCGAGGCAGCAGTTCTGGGGGGTTTTTGGGGGCAGATTTGAGTCAGATTTGGGAGGGTCTCAGGCCGGGGTGGGTCAGAGCTGGGGACAGATTTCAGGGATTTTTGGGGAGTCGAGGCGGGGTCTGAGATTCGAGGGTCTCAGAGGTCACATTTGGGGTCTCAGATCTGGGGTCCCGCTTTGGGGTCCCGCTTTGGGGTCCCGCTTTGGGGTCCCCGGGCTAGTACCGTGGGGGCTGCGGTCGGGGCTCGCGGGTGCCGGCTCAGGAACGGGGTCCCCGAGGGCCCCCAGGCGGTCGCTAAGAGCTCCAGTCCGCATCAGCAGCACTCAGGCGGACGTGGGCATCTCCCCGGGCTGCGCTCCCTGGAGCTCGAGCCCCTCGGCTCGTCACAGACGAAGTCGTGTTGCAGGCAATGACCTGGGGGAGGGGACCCTGAGACCAGGCTGGGAACCCTAAAACCCACCTGGGAACCCCAAAACCCAACTGGGAACCCCAAAACCCACCCAGAGATCCCCAAATCCCACCTGAATCACCAAAATCCACCCGGAGAACCAAAAATCCACCCCGGCCCCTAACCCTGCCTCCCCCCCCCAACCTTCTTCCCCCACCAACCTGCCCCAAATTATCACCCCAGGACCCCCAAACTCCCCAGCTGACTCTTGCCCCCAGACTGTACAGAATCCGCCCTCTGGAGCCCCCAGGCCCCGAGCGACCCCCCCAAACCTGCCCCAGGACCCTCCCATGGCTCCCTCCTGAGCCCCTCACCTTGCCCAGGTGCACCCTGAGCCCCCAGACCCTCACCTTGCCCAGGTGCCCCCCCAGACTCACCTTGCCCAGGTGCACCCCTGAAACCCCCAGACTCACCTTGCCCAGGTGCACCCTGAGCTCCCCCAGACTCACCTTGCCCAGGTGCACCCCAGACTCACCTTGCCCAGGTGCACCCCCAAACCCCCAGACTCACCTTTGCCCAGGTGCACCCCCCAAACTCCCCAGACTCACCTTGCCCAGGTGCACCCTGAGCCCCCAGACTCACTCCTTGCCCAGGTGCACCCTGAGCCCCCCAGACTCACCTTTGCCCAGGTGCTCCCCCAGACTCACCTTGCCCAGGTGCACCCTGAGCCCCCCCAGACTCACCTTGCCCAGGTGCAGCTCCATCAGCTGCCTCGGGATCCTCCCGTCGCCTCGCTGGCGCTTCATGCTCGCGCGGGGCCTGAGCTGTGGGGTGGGCTCGCATGGGGCGTCAGTGCGACACGCCCACAGCCCCTCCTGCCCCGCCCACAGCCCCCACCCGGCCTCGCCCACAGCCCCGCCCCACAGCCCCTCCGGCCCCGCCTTCCACAGCCCCTCCCCCAGCCCCTGCCCCACAGCCCCCTCCCGCCCCGCCCCACAGCTTTCTCCTGCCCCGCCCACAGCCCCTCCCGCCCTCCCTCGGGCCCCATGCCTCATCCTTTGTTCTGGTGTGTGCCACACCCACCCATGTCCCCACTCCACGGGCGTGTCCCATCGCCCAGGTGCGTGCCAGCCCCCAGGTGTGTCCCAGCCCCCCAGGTGTGTCATTCCCCCACCCACGGGCCATGTCCCCCCAGGTGTGTCCCAGCCCCCCCCAGGTGTGCGTCATTCCCCACTCCACGTGCATGTCCCACGCCCAGGTACTGCTACAGCCCCCCAGGTGTCCCAGCCCCCAGGTGTGTCATTCCCCACCCCCAGGTGTGTCCCACCCCCAGGTGTGTCCCACCCCCAGGTGCGCAGCAGGTGTGTCCCAGCCCCCAGGTGTGTCACTTCCCCCCACCCCCAGGCGTGTTCCCACCTGCTCGGGCGGGGCGGGCCCGGCCCGAAGTCCTCCGAAGAGCCCCAGGTGAGGCTCAGGTCACAGCACTAGGCGGGCGCTGGGCGGGGCACTCCTGCGAGCCGTCCTCGCCTCAAGTGCCCGGCAGCCAAGAGGGGGCTCCGGGGGCTGCAGGTAGAGGGGCGCGGGCCCTGGGTGGGCGGGGGGGGCGGGGATTGTGACCGGGCTGGGGCTGCCTGGCCACCCTGGCCACGCCTCGGGCCCCCACTCACTGGCGCGGGGTCTCTGGGGCCTCTGAGGACGCAGAACCCTCGGGGTCGGGGTCGGGTCGGGTCGGCGCCAGCTCTGGTGGGGGGCTCGGGGGCCCGCAGAGCCCCTCCCCCTCGAACAGGTACAGGGACACGGGGGCTGGGGGCGGGCCCGGCCTGGGGAGAGGGGGGCTGAGAGAGAGCCCCAGACCCAGACCCGACTCCCCAGACCCCAACAAACCCCCAGACCCCAAACAACCCCCTAGACCCTAAACAACCCCCTAGACCCCAAACAATCCCTCTCTAGACTCCCCAAACAACCCCCTAGACCCCAAACAATCCCCCAGACTCCTAAACAATCCCCCCTAGACCCCAAATAACCCCCTAGACCCCAAACAATCCCCTCCAGACCCCAAATAACCCCCTAGACCCCAAACAACCCTCCAGACCCAGACCGGCCCCCCAGACCCCAAACAACTCTCTAGACCACAAATAACACCCCTCAGATCCAGAAGAGACGACCCAAAATGTCCCCCAGACTCATTCCCCCTCGCATCGGGGTCCGGGGGCCCTGGGGTCCTGGGGGTCTCAGCAGTCCTGCCAGGTCCTGCTGGCTGATGGGGGCGGGGGCGTGGGGGCCTGGGAGCAGAGTTGGGAGGGCACTGGGGTCCCCGAGTGCCCCCTAGACTCCCTCCGTCTCCCCTTTCGCCCCCCAGCTCCATCTTGGCACCCCAGACCCAACGCTGGACACTCGCTTCAGACCCATCCTTTGCTCCCCCACCCCATTTCTGCTCCCCCTTTTCTCCCCAGCCCCGTTGCTCCCCACCTGCTGCTCTTCGGGGCTTCGCTGTCCTGGGGTCTCGGGGCTGTCGGGGTGGGGCCTGGGGGCTGCGGGGGTCCCCAGGTGCCGTGAGCAGAAGCGCTTACAGCGCTGCCGCCAAGTCGGGCGAGGTCCCGCCCCGCAGGCGCGCTGGGGGCCACCAGTAGCCTCGGGCGGCGCTTCTGGGGGCGGCGGCACTGAGCCCCCTAGACCCTGCCTGAGCCTCCCAAAACCCGCTTGAGCTCCCAAAACCTGCCCGAACTCCGCCTGAGCCCCCCAGGACCTGCCTGAGCCCCAAAACCCCTCAAACCCGCCTTGAGCCCCAAAACCCCGCACTCCTAAAACCCGCTTGAGCTCCCTCAGACCCGCCTGAGCCCCCAGACCTGCCTGAGCCCCCAGACCCGCCTGAGCCCCAAAACCCGCTTGAGCCCCCCAAAACTCCCCAACCCGCTTGAGCTCCCTCAGACCCGCCTGAGCTCCCCAGACCCGCCTGAGCTCCCAAAACTCACTGAAACCCTTCTGAGCTCCCCAGACCTGCCTTGAGCACCTCTCGAACCCCAGCTTGAGCTCTCAGACCTGCACTTTGAGCTCCCCCTAGACCTGCCTTGAGCTCTCAGACTCCGCTTTGAGCCTCTAGACCCGCTTGAGCTCCCTCAGACCCGCTTGAGCTCCCAGACTTGAGCTCCCCACCCGCTTCTGAGCTCCCAAAACTCCGCTTGAGCTACCCTGAGCCCCCAAAACCCTGAGTCCCCCAAAAACTCAAACCCGCCTGAGCTCCCCAAAACTCCAGCCTCTAACCCCTCAAACCCGCTTGAGCTCAAAACTCCGGGCTTCTGAGCTCCCTAGACCCGCGTCTGAGCTCACCGAAACCCGCTCTGAGCTCTAAAACCCGCCTCTAACCTCCAAACCCGCTCTGAGCTCCCTAAACCTCGCTTGAGCTCCCCAAAACCCGCTCTGAGCTCCCTCAAACCCGCTTGAGCTCCCCGGGAACGGCTTGAGCTCCCTCAGACTCGCGCTTTCTGAGCTCTCAAAACCCGCTTGCCTCAAACCCGGCTTGAGCTCCCCAAAACTCCGCTTGAGCTCCCCAAACCCCACTAAAACTCCGCTTGAGCTCCCTAAAACTCCGGCCTCTAACCTCGAAACCCGCTTCTTGAGCTCCCCAAAAACTCCCTGCTTGAGCTCTCAAACCCGGCCTGAAACCCGCTTTCTGAGCTCCCCTACCCGGGCTTGAGCTCCCAAAACCCCGGCCTCTAACCCCTCCAAACTCCGCTACAAACCCCGCGCTTGAGCTCCCCTCAAACCCGCCCAGGCCCCTGCAACCCAACCAATCCCCAAAACACAACTGACCCTCCCAGAACCCACCTAACCCCCCCAAAACCCAACCGGAGCCCCCTCAAACACACTGGACTTCGACCCCCCGAGACCCCCTCAAAGCCTCCCTGACTCTCCTAACTCCCCCTCGAGCCTCCCCTTGAACCCCCCAAAATGCCTCTGCTCTCCTAGGGGTGCGGGTCACTCCCAAGTCCCAGCGTAGCCCAAACCCCCCAAACTCCCCCAAACTCCTCTCGGCTCCCCCACCTCACTTCGCCGTCCCCCTCTCGGCCAGGTGCTCACAGGAGCAGCTCCAGGAAATCAACGCCGAGCATCGGAGATTCTAAATCTGGGGGCACCGCACGTGACCCCTGGCACTCCCAAACCCTCCCCGGCACCCCCAAACCCTCCCCTGGCACCCCCAAATCGGCACCCCCGGGTTTTGGGAGGTCCCAGTTTTGGGGAGGGGTCCCGGTTTTGTGGGTCCCGGGTTTTGGGGGAATCCTAGTTTTGGGAGGGGTCCCGTTTGGGGTCCCGCTTTGGGAGGGGTCTCGGTTTGGGAGGGTCCCGGGTTTGGGGTCCCGGTTTTGGGGTGCCGGTTTTGGGGAGGGGTCCCGGTTTGGGGTGCCGGTTCGGGGGTCCTGGTTTTGGGGAGGGGGTCCCGGTTTGGGGGCTGCCTGGGGTCCTACAGCCTCATGCAGCTCCAGCTTCTCCCCGAGCAGCTTTCAGGAACACGGAGCCGCCATCGCATCAGGAGCCTGGGGGGCACGGTCACGGGGCAGGACCCCAAAACCCTCATGGACCCCTCAGACACCTCCCGGGACCCCCAAAACCCCCTGGGAGAACTGAACCCCCCAAGCCCCAGAAAACCCCTCGGGAGCCCCAAAACTCTAGATCCCCCCAAAACCCCCGATCCCCCCAAAACCCCCTGGATCCCCCAAAACCCCCGGATCCCCCCCCAAAACTGGATACCCCATAAAACCCCCCTGGATCTAAAACCCCCTGGATACCCCAAAACCCCCCGATCCCCCCAAAACCCCTCCTCGATACCCCTAAAACACCCCCGGGACCACCCCCAACCCCCCCAAGACCTCCCCTAATCCCTCCCCCAAAAATCCCCAAAAATCCCCAAAAATCCCCTGAGCCCCCCCAAACCTCCCCCTGACTCCACCCCCAGATTTCCCACTGCATCCCACAAAACTCCCCGAAATCTCCCCAAAAACTCCGCTGGAGCCCCAAAACTCCCCGGGACTCCCCCTAAACCCCCTGAGCCCCCTCATGCGCCCCTCACGCACTGGAGCTCCCCCGCTGGGGCGTCGCCGCTGCCGCCGCCACGCCTCAGGGTCTCGGCCAGGACTCAGCACCCGCAGGGCAGCGGGCGCCTGGGGACCCTAAACCCGCCTCGGTCACTTCCTAAACTGGTCACTCCCAACCGGGTCACCCCAAACCCGCCTGTCACTCCTAAATCAACCCTGGTCACTCCCAACACGCCTCGGTCACTCCTAAATCCGGGTCACCCCAAACCGGGTCACCCCCAAATCAACCCGGGTCACTCCCAAATCGGGTCACCCTAAACCCGCCTGGTCACTCCTAAATCCGGTCACCCTAAACCCGCCTCGTCACTCCTAAATCAACCTGGTCACCCCTAAATCGGGTCACCCCTAAACCCGCCCGGGTCACTCCCTAAATTCGCCTGGTCACCCCTAAATCGGGTCACTCCTAAATCAACCCTGGGTCACCTCAAACCGGTCATCCCCTAAACCGGTCACTCCTAAATCGGGTCACCCCCAAATCGGGTCACCCCTAAACCCAGCCTGTCACTCCCTCAACCGCCTGGTCACCTCTAAATCGGGTCACTCCTGAAGGGGTCGGGTGTCCCAAACACCCCCAAACTGGTCACCCCCTTAGCAGGCATCGGGTGTCCCCCACCCCCCAAACACCCCCAGACTGGGAGGCCTTGGTGCCCCCCCCAGGCTCCCCCAAAACCAGGGGACCCCCAAAAGCAGGACCCTCCCAAACAGGGAGCTCCCATTTTAGGGTGACCCCTCCCACAACCCTCCCATTCTGGGGTAACCCCAAAACCAGGACCCCCCATTTTTGGGTCACCCCCCAGCCAGGATTCTCCCTGCTCTGGGCCACCCTCTCCCAGGGTGCCCATTTCGCGCCCTTTCCCCTCGCTTTTGGGGTGCCCACCTGTAGTCGAGGCTGCAGCTGCAGGTGCAGGTGCAGCTGGGTCAGGGGTGGGGCTGCAGGCCCCAAAACTGCCTCGCCCCTCCAGGGCCAGTAGGGCTAGCAGCTGTGGGGGACTCCCACAGTGACCCCAGCGGGAACTCCAAAAATGGGAAACGCCCAAAGAAAATAAAAAAAATCCAAACGGCCAAAGCAGCGCCAGAAACGGAACCCCCAAAAACCCCCAGAAACGGGAAACCCCCCTAAAAGGAGCCCCAAAACTTCAAATGTGGGAACGAGCAAAACAGCTCCCAAAACGGGAACCCCAAAACTGGGAACCCCCTAAATCCCCTGAGGGGGCTCCTCCCTCAGATGAGTCCCCCTAGACCCAACCGGCACCCCCAAATCTCTCACCCCAAATCCCCTCACCCCAAAATCCCCTCACCCCCAAAATCCTCCTGTCACCCCAAATCCCCTCACCCCAAAATCCCCCTCACCCCAAATCCCTCCTGTCACCCCAAATCCCCTCACCCCAAATCCCCTCACCCCAAAATCCCCCTCACCCCAAATCCCTCCTGTCACCCCAAATCCCCTCAGCCCCAAATCCCCTCACCCCAAAATCCCCCTCACCCCAACCCCTCACCCCAAAATCCCCCCCTCACCCCAACCCCCTCACCCCAAAATCCCCCTCACCCCAACCCCCTCACCCCAAAAATCCCCCCCTCACCCCAACCCCCTCACCCCAAATCCCCTCATCCCAAATCCCCTCACCCCAAAATCCCCTCACCCCAAATCCCCTCACCCCTAAATCCTCCTGTCACCCCAACCCCTCACCCCAAACCCCCTCACCCCAACCCCCTCACCCCAAATCCTCCTGTCACCCCCAACCCCCTCACCCCCAAAATCCCCTCACCCCTAAAATCCCCCCTCACCCCAAACCTCTACCCCAAATCCCCCCTCACTCAAATCCCCCCTCACCCCAACCTCACCCCCAAATCCCCTCGCCCCAAATCCCCCCCCTCACCCCCAAATCCCCCTCACCCCAAATCCTCCCTGTCACCCCCAAATCCCCCTCACCCCAAATCCCCCTCACCCCAAAAATCCCCCCTCACCCCCAAATCCCTCCTGTCACCCCCAACCCTCAGCCCCAACCCCTCACCCCAAAAAATCCCCCCCTCACCCCAACCCTCACCCCCAAAATCCCCCTCACCCCAACCCCTCACCCCAAAAATCCCCCTCACCCCAAAATCCCCTCACCCCAAAATCCCCCCTCACCCCAACCCCCCTCACCCCCAAAATCCCCTCATCCCAACCCCTCACCCCAAAAATCCCCCCCTCACCCCAAACTCTCCTGTCACCCCCAAATCCCCCTCACCCCAAATCCCCCCTCACCCCCAAATCCCCTCACCCCCAAAATCCCCCCCTCACCCCCAACCCCTCGCCCCAACCCCCCCCTCACCCCAACCCCCTCACCCCAACCCTCACCCCTAAAATCCTCCCTCACTCCCAAATCCCCCCTCACCCCTAAATCCCTCCTGTCACCCCAAATCCCCCCTCACCCCAACCCCCACCCCCAAATCCCCCTCACCCCAAATCCCCCTCACCCCAACCCCTCACCCCAAATCCCTCACCCCAAATCCCCTCAGCCCCCAAATCCCCTCACCCCCAAATCCCCCTCACCCCAACCCCCTCACCCCCAAATCCTCCTGTCACCCCCAACCCCCTCACCCCAAATCCCCCCTCACCCCAAATCCCCTCACCCCCAAATCCCCTCACCCCAAAATGCCCTCACCCCCAACCCCTCCCTCACCCCAACCCCCCCTCACCCCAAAATCCCCCTCACCCCAAAAATCCCCCTCACCCCAACCTCTCACCCCCAAATCCCCTCACCCCAAATCCCCTCACCCTGAAATCCCCCTCACCTGGCTGTACCCAGGGTCCCAAAAGTCAGCAGTTTCACTCCCCCTCGAGGGCCACGGCCACCACCAGCCTCTGGGGACACGGGGGACATCGGGACATTAGACATTGGGGGACACAGCAGCCCCCCGCCCCCTCCCCAGTGTCCCCCAGTGTCCTTCCCTGCCCCCTCCCAGTGACCCCCGTGTTCCCCTAATGTCCCCAAATGTCACCTCCCAGGTTCCTCAGACCCATCTGTCCCCTGCCCTCCAGTGTCCCCCTCAGTGTCCCCTGCTGTCCCCAGTGTCACCTTCCCTGTCCCCACAGGGGCTCTCCCCTGTCCCCCCCCTTTGTGCTCCTGTCCCTGTCCCCCCAGTGTCCCCCAGTGTCCCCCCAGTGTCCCCAGTGTCACCTTCTCCTGTCTCCCACAGGCTCTCCCCTGTCCCCCTCGTTGTGCCCCCTGTCCCTGTCCCCCAATGTCCCCCAGTGTCCCCAGTGTCCCCCCCCATTGTCCCCAGTGTCCCCCCAGTGTCCCTCAGTGTCACCCTTTCTGTCCCTCGCTCTCGGCTCTCGCTGTTCCTCTCCCGCTGTCCCGCGGTCCCTGTCCCCCCCCATTGTCCCCCCCAGTGCCCCCCCAGTGTCCCCAGTGTCCCCCCCCACTGTCCCCCAGTGTCCCCAGTGTCACCTTTCTTGTCTCTCGGGCCCGGGCTCTCGCTGTTCCTCTCCCGCTGTCCCTGCGGTCCCTGTCCCCCCCCAGTGTCCCCCCCCAGTGTCCCCAGTGTCCCCCCCATTGTCCCCCCCCCCAGTGTCCTCCTTAGTGTCCCCCACTGTCCCCCAGTGTCCCCAGTGTCCCCCCAGTGTCCCTCCCCCACTGTCCCCCCAGTGTCCCCAGTGTCACCTTTCTGTCCCCTCGCCGCTCTCGCTGCCCCCAGCGCAGCGCCATCATCCGGGCCGCGGGGGTCCCTGGGGGGCGGGCTGTCCCAGGGCACCATGGGGTGCGCCCTCCCTCCCTCCGCGGCACGGGGCCTGGGGTGACGGTGGGGAGGGGCTGGGGACCCCTAACCTGCTGAGCCCCCGACTTCAAACCGACCCTCCCCCCAAAACTGACCCCCCAAAACCGACCTCCCCCCAAAAACCGGGACCCCCCCAAAACCGGGGATCCCTCCCAAACTGGGACCCTCCCCCAAACCGGGACCCCCAAACCGGGACCCCCCCAAAACTGGACCTCCCCCAAAACTGGACCCCCCAAACCGACCTCCCCCCAAAACTGGGACTCCCCCAAAAACTGGACTCCCCCAAACTGGACCTCCCTCAAACCGGACCCTCCCCAAAACCGACCCCCCAAACCGGGACCTCCCACCCTCCCCCACACGGGAGCTGCCCCTCCCCACCCCTTTCAGGGCACCCCCGCCACATTTTGGGATTACCCCCCATCACCCCCTCTCCCCTTTTTGGCTCTCCCCCGATTTCAGGGTCCCCCTGGTTTTGGGGAAGCTGCCCGACTTCTCGTCCCCCTGATTTTGTCCCTCCCCCATTTTTGGGCCCCCCGTATATTTTCCACCCCCTTGTTTTGTTTTTTTTGCCCCCCCATTTCGGGCTTCTCCCCTCGTGTCGGGTCCCTCATGGTGTCGGGTCCCCTGGTGTCGGGTCTCCCCGGTGTCGGGGTCCCCCGGGTGTCGGGCACCGTGCAGCAGCTCCAGGCTCCCCAGCTCGGCGAGGGTCTGCTCTGGCCCCTGCGGCCTCTCTGGCGTGGGCAGCACACAGAGCCGCCTCTCCCCCAGCTCCAGCACCAGCCGCGACCCCGAGCCCCCCCTGGGACCCCAAAACACCTGTGAGACACCGCCCTCCCCCCCCGGACCCCCAAAAACACCTGTGAGACACCGCCCCTCCCCCCGGGACCCCAAAAACACCCAGAGACACCGCCCTCCCCTCCCCCCCTGGGACCCCAAAACACCTGTGAGACACTCTCTCCCCTCCCCCCCCCCCCGGGACCCCAAAACACCTGTGAGACACCGCCCCTCCCCCCGGACCCCCAAAAACACCTGTGAGACACTCAGCCTCTCCCCCTCCCCCCCCTGGGACCCCAAAACACCTGTGAGACACTGCCCTCCCCCTCCCCCCCCCCGGACCCCCAAAAAAACACCTTGTGAGACACCGCCCTCCCCCTCCCCCCTGGGACCCCCAAAAACACCTGTGAGACACCGCCTCTCCCCCTCCCCCCCCTGGGACCCCAAAAACACCTGTGAGACACCTAGCCTCCCCCTGGGACCCCAAAACACCTGTGAGACCCCAACCCCCCCTGACCCCAAAACACCTGTGAGACACCGCCTCCTCCCCTCCCCCCGACCCCAAAACACCTGTGAGACACCCCCCCTCCCCCCAGGTGTGCCCAGGTGTGCCCAGGTGTGCCCCCAGGTGTCCTCAGATGTCCCAGGTGTGCCTAGGTGTGCCTAGGTGTGCTCCCTAGGTGTGCCCCAGGTGTCCCCAGGTACTCCCCAGGTGTCCCCAGGTACCCCCAGGTGTGCCCCCAGGTGTGTCCCAGGTGTGCCCAGGTACCCCCAGGTGTCCCCAGGTGTGCCCAGGTGTGTCCTAGGTGTGCCCAGGTACCCCCCAGGTGTCCCCCAGGTGTGCCCAGGTGTGTCCTAGGTGTGCCCAGGTGTGCCCAGGTGTGTCCCAGGTGTCCCCAGGTACCCCCCAGGTACCCCCAGGTGTCCCCCAGGTGTGCCCAGGTGTGCCCAGGTGTGCCCAGGTGTGTCCCAGGTGTCCCCAGGTACCCCCAGGTGTCCCTAGGTGTGCCTAGGTGTGCCCTAGGTGTGCCTAGGTGTGCCCAGGTACCCCCAGGTGTGCCCAGGTGTGCCCAGGTACCCCCAGGTGTGCCCCAGGTCTGTCCCAGGTGTCCCCAGGTCTGTCCCAGGTGTGTCCCAGGTACCCCCCAGGTGTCCCCCAGGTCTGTCCCAGGTGTGTCCTAGGTGTCCCCAGGTACCCCCAGATGTGTCCCAGGTACCCCCAGATGTGTCCCAGGTACCCCCAGGTGTGTCCCAGGTGTCCCCAGGTGTGTCCCAGGTCTGTCCCAGGTGTCCCCAGGTACCCCCAGGTGTGTCCCAGGTGTCCCCAGGTGTGTCCCAGGTACCCCCAGGTTCGTCCCAGGTGTCCCCCAGGTACCCCCCAGGTGTGTCCCAGGTACCCCCCAGGTGTGTCCCAGGTACCCCCCAGGTGTCCCCAGGTCTGTCCCAGGTGTGTCCCAGGTGTCCCCAGGTACCCCCAGATGTGTCCCAGGTACCCCCAGGTGTGCCCCCAGGTGTGTCCCAGGTGTGCCCAGGTGTGTGTCCTAGGTGTCCCTAGGTGTGTCCCAGGTGTGCCCCCAGGTGTGTCCCAGGTGTCCCCAGGTGTGTCCCAGGTATGCCCCAGGTGTCCCCAGGTGTCCCTAGGTGTGTCCCAGGTACCCCCCAGGTGTGTCCCAGGTGTCTCCCCTAAGTGTACCCAGGTACTCCCCAGGTGTCCCTCCCTCACCTCGGGGTTTTGGCCACGCCTCAGGGCACGCGTCACTCAGGACGGGCGCCAGCTCTGGGGGCCTGGGGTCCCCAAGGTCCCTCGAAGCTCTGCGGGACCCCCCGGGGCTCTTCGCCCTCTCCTCCTCCTCCCTCCGAAGTCTGGGGGACGGGGTCAGCGGGACCCCTGAACGGGGGGCGCCCAGGGCAGCCCCCGGTTTTTGGGGGTCCCGGGTTTTGGGGGTCCCGGTTTTGGGGGTCCTGGTTTTGGGGGGTCCCGGTTTTGGGGGTCCTGGGTCTCACTCTGTGCCCAGCGCGACTGGCAGGGCCGGAAGGGGCGGGGCCGTCCGAGGGGCGGGGCTGTCCGAGGGGGCGGGGCCGGCGGCGGGGGCGGGGCCCGGCGGGGGGGCGGGGTCCCAGAGCAGCAGGTCGTTGTTGATCCTGGGGGGCTAGCGTCTCGGGGGCCTGGAAGGGACCCGACCCCCCGAGACTCCCCTGACCCCCCTGAGACCCCCTCGGGCCTAGGTGCGCCCCCCCCACCGGCTGCACCTCAGGAGCTCCTCGGAATTTGGGGTCCCCCCTGGGTTTTCTGCCCCCCCGTTTTTGCCCCCTGTTTTTGCACTCCCCGTCTTTTGCCCCTGTTTTTACCCCCCTGCTTTTTGCCCCCTGTTTTGCCCCTGCTTTGCTCTGCTTTTTGCCCCCCGTTTTTGCC
Source organism: Luscinia megarhynchos (assembly GCA_034336665.1). NCBI lineage: Eukaryota > Metazoa > Chordata > Aves > Passeriformes > Muscicapidae > Luscinia > Luscinia megarhynchos. The sequence goes on from JAPFBE010000566.1 coordinate 25,580, forward strand.
CCCCGTTTTTGCCCTCCCCGTTTCTGCTTTGCCCCCCGTTTTTGCCCCCCTGTTTTGGCTCCCCTGTTTTGCCCCCTGTCTTGCTCCCACCTGTTGTAGAGGCGCTGCAGCAGTCATGGGGCTCAGGCTCAGGTGAGTTTCGGGCAGCGCTACCTGCAGCGCCCAGGGGGCTCCCCGCCCAGCCTACCTAACGCCTTCCAGCCTCGGGGGTCCCTGGGCAGCACCAGCTGGGGAGGGGACTCGGGACTGGGGGCTCAGGAGACCCCCCAAAATCCCTGAGAGACCCCCAGACCCAGAGGGGACCCCCCAAAAATCCTTTTGAGACTTAACCCCTCAGGGACCCCCCCAGACCCCTGAGGGACCCCCCAAACCACTAAAGGATTTCTCCAACCCCTCAGGGAACCCCCAAAGCCCCTGGGCAGCTTTTTGGGGGTCCCCCAGAGCCCCTGGGTGTTTTTGGGGGTCCCTCATGGGTGTTTTTTGGGGGTCCCCACCTCGTGGTTTTCGGAGATGCTGCGCTGGGCAGAGAACGGGTTTCGGGGGCCTGGGGCCCTGGGGGTCTCAGCCACGTCACCTCCCAGCCTGGGGGCAGCACAGGGTGGGGAAGGGGAAATGAGCCCCCCAATCACTCCCCCCAACCCCCGGGCCCAAAAACGGACCCTGGGGACCCCCCGGGCTGCCCTCTCCCCAGCTCAGGACCCCCCATGCCCCCCCCCCTGGTGCCCCCCAGTTCCCTCCCTGAGTGCCCCCCAGTGCCCCCCAGTTCCCCCCTGAGTGCTCCCCCCAGTTCCCCCTGAGTGCCCCCCTCAATGCCCCCCAGTGCCCCCAGGCCCCCCAGTGCCCCCCCCCCAGCCCCCACCCAGTGCCCCCCAGTGCCCCCCTGAGTGCCCCCCCCAATGCCTCCCCTAATGCCCGCCAGGCTCCCCCAGTGCCCCCTCTCAGCCCCCAAGCACCCAGTGCCCCCTGAGTGCCCCCCAGTGCCCCCTGAGTGCCCCCCTGCCCCCCAATGCCTCCCCCAGCCCCCACCCAGTGCTTACCCCCCCAATGCCCCCCCCAATGACCCCCTGAGTGCCCCCCAATGCCCCCCCCTGAGTGCTCCCCCTCAATGCCCCCAGTGCCCCCCAGTGCCCCCTGAGTGCCCCCAGTGCCCCCCAGCCCCCCAGTGCTCCCCCAGCCCCGCCCCACGGCAGCCCAGTGTTCCCCTGCCGGGCCCTCGCTCCTCACAAGAGGTAGGGCAGCGCCCCCATGTCCTCGGCCTCATGACGCCACTGGGGCACGGGGGCACTGGGGTCACGGGGGTCACTGGGGGTCACGGTCACGGGGGTCACCGCTGGCTCCCTCCCCCCTACTCGGGTGTGCTCCCCTCCCACCCGTGTCACCCCTCAGGTCCCTCAGCAACGCCCCCGGGTCACTGCTGCCCTCGGGGTGTCCCCGCCTCTGCCCCCCTGTGTCCCCCCATGCCCCCTGTGTCCCTCTCCCCTGTCCCACCCTCGTGTCCTCCCCCTCCGCCTAAATGTCCCTCTCCCTGCTCCCCCCAATCCTCCCTCCCCGCGGCGCCTCGGGATGTCCCTCCCCGTGTCCCCCTCCCTGCCCCCCTGTCCCACCCCCGTGCACTCCTGATTCCCCCCCAGTACTCATGTCCTCCCCCCTCATGCTCTCCTCCCCTCTCACCCTCCAGGTGCTCAGAAAGCTCAAGGCCTCACTTCGGGCCCCTGCCCACTCAAGTGGGTTTCCTCGAGCCGGGCCCGAGGCTCTCGGGCGCAGGCGGGTGGGGCGCGGGCGGGCGGGCGGTCGGTCAGGGGCAGCCGCAGCCCTCAGCCCCCTCGGGCGCCAGCTTCAGTGCAGCAGCTGCCACGCCATCACGGGCTCTGGGGCGGGCGGAGTCAGGACACGCCTCGGGGCGGGCAGAGCCACGCCCCACACAGAGCTCCCCTCCCTGTGACCACGCCTACACCGAGCTCCCCTCCTCCGGCCACACCCACACCGAGCCCCCTCCCTGTGACCACACCCACACCGGAGCTCCTCCCTGTGACCACACCCACAATGAGCTCCCTCCCCAACCACACCCACACCCGAGCTCCCTCCCTCTGACCACACACTCCACACCGGGAGCTCCTCCCTGTGACCACGCCCCACACCGAGCTCCCCTCCTCTGGCCACACCCACACCGAGCCCCTCCCTCCGACCACACCCACACCGGAGCTCCTCCCTCTGGCCACTTCACACCGAGCCCCTCCTCCGGCCACGCCCCCACACCGGAAGCCCCTCCCCGTGACCACACCCACACCGTAGCCCCTCCCCAACCACACCCGCACACCGTAGCCCCTCCCTGTGACCACCCCCACACCGGAGCCCCCTCCCCCAACCACACTCCACACACTGTAGCCCCTCCTCTCTGACCACGCCCCACACTGAGCTCCCTCCCTCTGGCCACACTCCACACCGAGCCCCTCCCTGTGACCACCACACCCACACTGAGCCCCTCCCTCCGGGCCACACTCCACACCGAGCTCCCTCCCTCTGGCCACACCCACACCGTAGCCCCTCCCTCCGACCACACTCCCACACCGAGCTCCCTCCCCTCTGGCCACACCCACACCGGAAAGCCCCTCCCTCTGACCACACACTCCACACCGAAAGCTCCTCCCCAACCACGCCCCACACCGAGCCCTCCTCCCACCTCACACTCCACACCGAGCCCCTCCCCAACCACGCCACATTGAGCTCCCTCCCTGACCACGCATGGCTAAGCTCACTTCTGGCTCTGCCCTCCCAAGCTCCTCCCTTTTCCTCTCCAAGTTCTCCTCTTTCCCCAGCCCTCACCACCTCTCCGGGGGCTGCCGTCCCTCCCCAGTGGCTGCAAGGGCGCCCAAGATGGCGCCGAGGGGCGGGCCGAGGCTCGAGCAGCCCCTCAGGTCCAGGTCGAGCTCTGGGGGTTGAGCTGCACCCCCAGCTCCAGCGGGGGAGGGGGCCCTGGGGGAGGGCGGGTCAGGGGGAGGGGAGTCGGGGTGGGGAGGGGCTGGAGGGGCTGGAGGGCTGGGGCGGGTTAATTAGCTAATCAGGGGAATTAATTGGGGAGGTTAATGGGGCTGGGAGGTCCCTGTGGCTGGGGCAGGAATTTTGGGTACCTGGGGGGTTGGGCCCCCAAAGCCCCTCCCCCTCCCCCGCAGTCCTGCCTTTGGGGTATTGGGCCCCCCTCCCCCACCTCACCTTGGGAGGGCGGGGCCCTGGGGGCGGGGCCGGCGGCTCCCAGCGCAGCACGGGCTGGGCGGGGGCGGGGCTGGCGGCCGGGGGGGCGGGGAAATGCAGAACCTGGGGGCGGGGCCAGGGGTGGGTGGGGCGGCCACACTCAGACAGGTCTCGCCCCCTTTGTGTAAGCCTCCCACCCTTCCACAGCCACACCCAGACAAGCCCCCACCCCTTGTGTGAGCCACGCCCCATTCACAACCACACCCATTCAAGCTCCCCCCACCTTTTGTGTGAGCCCTGCACCCCTCACAGCCACACCCAGACACGCCCCACCCCTCACAGCCACACTCCAGACTAGCCCCCGCCCCCACAGCCACGCCCATTTCCCACCTCCCTGCTGGCCACACCCACTCCCCTCAGGCCCCGCCCCTGGTTATGTTCGGGGAGCCACGCCCCTCACAGGCCACGCCCCCCATTGGCCACACCTCTCCCACTTTGGCCCCACTCTCCTTAGGACTCCCTCGGCTCCTCTCGGCCCTCGGCCCCCACCACTGCATTGGGCTCCCACCGCAGCTCCTCCAGCAGCTCCATGGCGAAGCGAGAGCTCCCTCGCTCCTCATGCCCCCAAGGTGCAGCTAGAGCTGAGCCCCTACTGGCCTGCAGCCTGGGGACACTTGGACACGGGTCAGGGACACGGGATACGGGTCAGGGGGACATGGGGACATGGGGACACGGGACAGGGGGACACAGGGGACACAGGTCAGGGACACGGGACGGGGGACACGGAGCAGGGGACACGGGACACTCAGATATAGGGGACACTGGGGACATTGGGGACATTGGGGACACTGGGGATACTGGGGACACTGGGGATACTTAGACACTGAGACATTGGGGACATTGGGGACATTGGGGATACTGGGATACTGGGGATACTGGGGATACCAGTGTGACACTGGGGACATTGGGGACATGGGGACATTAGGACATTGGGGATACTGGGGATACTGGGGACACTGGGGGACACTGGGGTGGCACTGGGGACATTGGGGACACTGGGCAGGGCGCTGCTGCACCTGAGGTGGGGGAAGGGCAGGGCGTGGTCCCAGGCTGGTGGGCGTGGCTGTCGCAGAGCTCCGCCCACCATGCAGGTGGGGGCGGGGGGCCCCCTGCTCGGGCAGCACGGCGGTGACGGAGCCCAGCGTGACCTGAGCCGGAACTCCCCCGGGCGGGGGACTCCCTGCTCATGGGTTCAGGGACTCCCCTGCCACCCCCGGGACCCCTGGGACCCTCTAGGGGACCTCATGACCCCTCGACCCCCAGGGACCCCCGGGACCCCCAGAGCTCTCTAGTTCTGTGACCCCCAAATCTCTCTCGGAGCTCCCCTCTGGGGACCCCCTAGAGCCCCTCTTCAGTTCTGGGGACCCCTGGGAGCCCCCAAATCAAAATCCTCCCCAGGGACCCCCCAGAGCCCCCCCGGGACCCCCCAAATCCCCCAGAGGCCTCCCAGGGACCCCCCCAACCCCCTAGTGATCTCCTCCAAATCCCCCAGGGACCCCCAGAGCCCCCTGGGGACCCCCAACTCCCCAGAGGCCCCTGGGACCTCCCAAATCCTCCTAGGGACCCCCCAGAGCCCCTCTAGTGTTGGGGGTCTCCCACAGCCCCCCAGTTTTGGGGACCCCCCGACTCACCTGGGGGCGGAGCAGTGGGGAGGGGGAGGCGTGCCGGCTGTCCTGGACGGGGAGGGGTGCAGAGGGTGGGGACAAACCTCAAAATTCCCACCTCTCGCCACAAATTTCTCTCCCTCCAAAAATCCTCCCCTAACTCCCCCAGGGTCCCCCCATGAACCCCAAATCCCCCCCACAACCGCCCCCCCATTCCCCTTCCAGGACCCCCCAAAATTCCCCCCCCAAATCTCTCCCCTCGACCCCAAAGAAGCCCCCCTAAAGCCCCCCGCCCCAAACCCCAAATTAAATCCCACAAAATTCTCCCAAAGTTCCCTTGGTGTTCCTCTAACCCCCCGGCCTCCGACTACTTGCAGGGTTGGGGGTTGGGGCGTCCCCCCCCCAGGGACCCCATGGCCATGGAGTAGAACAGCTCTGGGGAGAGAGAGGTGAGGACCCCAAAACCCCCAAAACCACACAAATCCCCCAAAAGCCTCCCAAAAACAATACACAAATCCCCCAAAAAATCACAGACCCCCCAAAAACCTCCCCAAAAAACACACAACCCCCCCCAGGAACCCCCCAAAATCACACCAAAATCCCTCCAAAAAATCACACGGACCCCCAAAACCTCCCTAAAAACACAACAACCCCCCCAGGAACCCCTCAAAGATCACACAAGCCCCCTAGAACCCCCCAAAAATCACAATAAAACCCCCCAGGAACCCCCCCAAACCCCCCAAAACTTTCCTCTAAACACCCTAAAACGACTCCAGACCTCCTAAAACCCCCCAGAAATGCCCTAAAAACCTCCCAAACTCCCCCAAAACTCCCCCAAAACTCCCCCAACACTCCCCCAGCCTCCCTAAACTGCCCCTGAACTCTAGCCCCCAAAATCCAGCCTCTGCTCCTCCCTCTGCCCCTCACTGGCTAGTCTGGGGTCCTGCCAAGTTTCCTGGGGCCTGTGCCCCACTGCAGGGCTCGTGCTCAGCTCCCCGGCCGATCAGCCAGGTCCCTAGGCTCCAGGGGGCGGCTGCATCTCCTGGGGCTCTAGTGGGGGTCAGGAGCCAAAATCCCCAAACACAGCCCCAAAATTAACCACTGCCCCCAAACCAAATCTCACTGCCCCCCAAACACAACCCCAAAATCCAACCACTGCCCCCAAACAAACACTGCCCAAAACCCAACTCACTGCCCCCAAACCAATCCACTGCCCCCCTAAACTAACCACTGCAGCAAATCAACCACTGCCCCCAAACACAACCCCAAAAAATAACCACTGCCCCCTCAAACCCCCCAAACACTGCCCCCAAAACCAACCACTGCCCCCTGTACCAACTCACTGCCCTTCCCAAACCCCCCAAAATCAGCCCTTAAAATTAACCACTGCCCCCCAAATTAGCCACTGCCCCCAACATCGCCTCTCCTCACAGACGACTTCTAGGAACTCCACCTCCTCCCATGGGGACCCCCAAACCCCCCCCAGGATCCCCCAGGAGACCCCCAGCCCCATGCCCAGGTGTGGGGTTCACCGGGGGTCCAGGGCTCCCAGCAGCCTTCAGCTGCCCTCTCAGCAGGGTGGCAGCAGCAGGTGCAGCTTCCACCCTCCCCTCCAGCTCCACCTGGGGACGGCCGGACTGTGACCCCAAAACCAGAACCCCAAAAACCAGAACCCCAAAACCAGAACTCCCAAAACCAGAACCCTGAAACCTTTGAAACCCCAAAACAAAAATGAGACCCCAAAACCCCTGTACCTGAAAACGAGGGCCCCCAAACCGCAGAAGACGAGACGCCAAAACCCCCAAATCCCGGAAAACCTGGAACCCAAAATCCCAAACGTAGACCTCTGAAATCCCTAAAAATAAAAACAAACCCCAAAAATGAGACCCCTGCCCCCAGACCCCTCAGGCCCCTCCCCCGCCTGCAGGCCCTGCCCCCAGGTTCTCGCCTTCACTCCGTCGGTCCTGGCAGGCTCCTGCGCGCGCAGGTCTCCTGCCCACTGCGCTGGTCCCGGCAGGCCCTCGCCCCCTGCAGGCTCCCTGCCCACCGCCGGTCCTGCAGGCCCTGCCCCCAGGCTCCCGCCCACTGCCGGTCCTGGCAGGTCTGCCCCCCCCGCGCAGGTCTTCTCGCTCCACCGCTTGCGGTCCTTGGCAGGCCTGCCTCCCTGCGCAGGTCCTGCCCACCGCCGGTCCTGGCAGGCCCCTGCAGCGCAGGGTTCTCCTGCCTCTCGCGCAGGTTCCTGCCCACTGCTGGTCCTGGCAGGCCCCGCCTGCCGGGCTAAGCTTCAGGCGTGAGGCTCAGCTCCGAGGCTCTGAGGAGCCCCCAGCACCGACACGGGCACCTGTGGACAGGAGGGGACACTGGACACTGGGGACACCAGAGGGACAGTCCGGGGACACGGACACCTGGGGGCAGGGAGCAGGTGACACAGAAATGACACAGAGATGACACACAGGTGACACGCAGGGTGACACAGAGGTGACACACAGGAGACAGAGGCATGACAGGTGACACACAGGTGACACAGAGGTGACACACAGGTGACACACAGGTGACCCACAGGCGAGACACAGGTGACACACAGGTGACACAGGGTGACACAGGTGACACAGGTGACACACAGGTGACACACAGGTGACACAGGTGACACAGGTGACACAGGTGACACACAGGTGACACACAGGGTGACACAGGTGACACAGGTGACACACAGGTGACACAGAGACGGCACAGGTGACACACAGGTGACACACAGGTGACCCACAGGTGACACAAGTGACACAGGTGACACACAGGTGACCCACAGGTGACCAGGTGACACACAGGTGACACACAGGGTGACACAGGTGACAGTCACAGAGGTGACACAGGTGACACACAGGTGACACAGGTGACACAGGACGCACAGGTGACACAGGTGACACACAGGCGGGCACAGGTGACCCACAGGTGACACACAGGACGACACACAGGTGACACACAGGCGACAGGACGACACAGGTGACACGTGGTGACTCCACAGGCGACACAGGTGACACGCAGGCGACCCCACAGGTGACATACACAGGATCAGCACTCTGCGCCTGGCCTCGGGCAGCTCTGCCACAGCAGGCGGCGGCCAGCAGCCGCAGCCTCCTTGAGTGCAGTGCACCGAAAGCCGGAGCCGGCTGCCACCTCAAGGCCGCCTCCCACTCGGCCCTGGGGGAGACACACCGACACTTGGGGACACGCCTAGACACCTGCTCTGGGACACGCCTGGGGACACCTGGGACAGCTGGGGACACCTGGGACAGCTGGGGACAGCTGGGCACACCAGGGACACTGGGGCACTTGGGGACAGCCTGGGACAGCTGGGGACAGCTGCCAGCTGGGGACACACCTGGGGACACACCTTGGGACAGCTGGGATCACCTGGGGACAGCTGGGACACCTGGGGACACACCTGGGGACAGCTGGGGACAGCTGGGGACACACCTGGGGCACGTTCTCTGGGGACACACCTCCTGGGGACAGCTGGGACACACCTGACACACCTGACACACCTGGGACAGCTGGGGACACCTGGGACACACCTGCAGCACGCCTGGGGACACACCTGGGACACACTGCAGCACGCCTGGGGACACACCTCTGGGACACACCTGTAGACACCTGGGACAGGCTGCGACAGCCGACACCAGGGACACACCTTGGGACACACCTGGGACACTCGACAGGCTGGGGACGAGCTGCACACCTGGGGCACACCTGGGCACACACCGGCACACCTGGGACACACCTGGGGGACAAGCACACGCACACCTGACACACCTGGGGCACACCTGGGACACACCTGTACACACTGACACACACCTGACACACCTGCACCACACCTGACAGCTGGGACACACCTGGGGACACCTGTGACAGACACGCTGGGACACACCTGGGACAGCACCTGGGACACACCTGTACATAATCTGCAGGACACCTGGGGACACCTTGGGGACACCTGGCACCTAACAATCTGGGGCACACCGCAGACCTGAGACATCCCCAGACGACCTGAGCCCTCGCTACTCGCTCACCTGGGCAGGTGCAGCTCCACCGGGCTCCCCCCTCGCGGCTGCGCAGCTCCACCCTGAGCTCTGGCCCTCCAGCAGCACCTGGAGCCGGGCGAGCACTGGGGACAGCTTAGGACATTGGGACAGGAGGGACATGGGGACAGCTTAGGACATTGGGACAGCAGGGGACATTGGGGACAGGGAGGACATGGGGACAGAGGGAGGACACTGTATGTGACATTGGGGACAAGGGGGACATTGGGACAGGGAGGGGACACTGGGGACAAGGGGACATTGGGACAGCTAGGACATTGGGACAGGGAGGGACAGGACAGGAGGGACATTGGGACAGGGAGGGACAGTGGGACAGGAGGGACATTGGGGACAAGGGGGGACAGTGGGACAGGGAGGGGACATCAGGGACGCTGGGGAAGGGCCAGGTGTGGGACTCCCTTCCCTGAGCCGTCCCCCCAGGGATTACCTGTCCTTGTCCCTGTCCCTGTCCCTGTCCCGTGGTCACCTGTGTCGATGGTCAGCCAGCCTCCAGCCTCCCTCCATGGCGGGTTCGGGGGTCCTGCCCTGCTGAGCCCCGGGGCGGCGACCCCGAAGGGCACTCCGGCTGGCTCCAGCATAGGTGCACACGGGGGTGACATCGGGGTGACAGGGGGTGTGATAGGGTGACACGGGTGCATTAACATGGGTGTGGACACGGGTGTGACACGGGGGTGACAGTGACATCGGGGTGTGGACACGGACGGCACACGGACACGGGTGTGACACAGGGGGTGTGGGACATTGGTGTGACAGTGACACACGGGTGTGACACGGGTGTGACATCGGGTGGATAGTGACACAGGGGTGTGACATTGGTGTGACAGTGACACACGGGTGTGTGACACGGGGTGTGATTATCGGGGTGTGACAGTGACACAGGGGGTGTGACACGGGTGACAGTGACACAGGGGTGTGGACACGGGTGTGATTAGGGTGACAGCTGCACTCACGCCGGCCGCAGAGCATCGAGGCGCAGGCGCTCAGCCACGCGACGTGGGCTCGGGTGCCCAGCGCCGCCTAGGGCACGGTGACGGTCACGGCCCGCCTGCCGCGAGGCTCCAGCGGCGCTCAGCTCGCCAGCAGCTCGTCCAGGGCCTGGGGGCGCGGGCTCAGCGATCACCGAGACCCGGCCTCGCCAAACGCCGCCAACCCGCCTCTCCGAACCTCCCAAACCCGCCTCAAACCTCGCCTCAAACCCGCCCGAAACCCACGAAACCCGCCTGAATCACTCCACGGCCAACCCCAAATCTGCCCTAAATCCGCCCGAAATTCCCCTGATCTGGCCTGAAATCCGCCCAAAATCCCAACCCCCAAAAATTCCCACAAAATCCTTGCCTCCAAACCGCCCCAAAATCTCCCCGCAGGCCCCGCGAGGCGCCTCGGAGCCCCGCGCGCCGCTCCCGCCGCTCTGCCCTGCCCGCTGGTGTCCCTCCCTGAGGTCCCCTGCTGTCCCTGCTGTCCCGCTGACTGCCGCCCGCAGCCGCAGCTCCCGGAGGTTCTCCCGGTGCCCTCCCCGCAGGTCCAGCCCGAGCTGCTCGGCCGCAGCGGCTCCTTCCAGGAAGGCCTGAGCCAGCGCTGCAGCGCGTACCGGGCGGCGCGGGCCTGAGCGCCTGGGCGCCAGCCTCTGCGCCCAGCGCGGCATGGCGGCACCGGCACTCGGGAGCGGGAACGGGAACGGGAACGGGAACGGAACGGAACGGGAACGGAACGGGAGCGGCGCCGATCAGCAGACCGGATCAGCGCCGGGATCAGCGCTGGGAGTGGCGCCGCGATCACCGCGATCGGCACCGGCACTACCGGGAGACACCGGCGCCGCCAAAGCCCGGGCCCGCCCACAATCCTGCCCGAATCGCGGCTCCCCATTGACAGCCGCCGGTTTGATTGACAGCGCGCGCCATCAATCAGCGAGGGCTTGGCCCTGCCGGCCACCGAGAGCGCGGCAAACAGCGGGCGCGTGCGCCCGGCCAATCGGCGCGGGCGAGGCGGAAAGGGAGGGCCGGAGGAGAGAGAGGCGGGCCTGGGCGCGGAGGGGCGGGGCGGGCAGGGGGCGGAACCGGGGAGATCTGGGGGCGGGGCAGGGCTGGGATTGGGGGTTCGGGGGGACTCGGGCGGGGCAGGGCTGGGGCCGGGGGTTCGGGAGGATCTTGGGGGCGGGCAGCTGGGACCGGGGTCTGGGAGGATCTGGGGGCGGGGCAGGGCTGGACCGGGCGCAATTCAGGGCGGGATGAGTGTGGGGGGCACTTTGGAGGGCACTCGGGGCGCATTTGGGGTCTGGGGTCTCAGAAGGGCAGATGTCAGTTTGGGACGCCTGGGGACTTTGGGAAGGGGCGGCGGGCGAGCGAGACTCCCCGAGGTCTCCTCGGGGCGATCCGAGGGCACAGCGATTTTGGGGGTCAGTGAAGGATTTTGGGGACGGGCAACCTCCGAGTGCTTCCCCGGAGCCCCCAAGAGCCCCGGAGACTGCGAGACGCTGGTGCCGCTCCGTTTAATGGGTCTGGGGATCGGTACCGGGTCGGGCACCGGGGTCGGTACCGGGTCAGTACCGGGGTCGGTACTGGTCCGCATCGGGTCAGTACCGGGTCAGTACCGGGGTCGGTACCGGGTCCGTACTCGGGTCAGTGCCCCGGCCCAGCGCCGGCAATACGCGTCGACCGACGCCGCCGACACTGTCCGGAGCCGCCAGCGACTCTCGGCAGCGCGAGGGTCACCTGCACCTGTGGTCAGGGCAGGAGGGCGGGTCAGGGGCGGACACACCCGGGCGCGCCCCGCCCGCGCCCCGGACACGCCCAGACACACCCACCGCGGCCCCGCCCCATCCACACCTGACACGCCCAGACACACCTTACCGCGGTCTCGCCCCATCCACACCTGACACGCCTCCCCAGACACCTTACCGCGGCCCCCGCTTCCCATCCACACCTGGACACGCCCACACACCCACCGCGGCCCCGGCCCCATCCACACCTGGACACGTTTCCAGACACACCCACCGTGTCTCGCTTCCCCATCCACACCTGACATCGCCTCAGACACACCCATCAAGTGGGCTCCTCGGCCCCATCCACACACCTGGACACGCCCCGCAGCACCCACTGTGGCCCCGCCCACCTCAAACCCCGCCCACCTCTGGCCCTCCCCGCCCGCCCTGGTGGAGGTCCACGCCCACCCTGGTCAGCTGCGCTCCATGGTGCAGCAGCGCGCCTCCGCCAGCAGGGGGCGCCCTCCGGCGTCCAGCAGCGCGGGGCGGGGCCGGCGCGCGATCTCCCGCAGTGCCCCGCGCATAGCTCCAGCGAGGCCACGCCCTCCGCGCGGCAGCGCCCCGCCCCGCGGGAGGGGCACCGGCACCCCTGGGAAACAAGGCGGGTCAAAGGGCGGGGCCCAAAGTACCGGGAGGGGGCGGGGCCCAAATACCGAGGGGCGCACCGCTGTCCCGGGTCTCAGGGAGGGTCCTGGGCGGGGCTCCAGGGGTTTGGAGGGGCTTCTCGCGGGGCGGGGGGTCCTGGTGTTTGGAGGGGGTCCCGGTTTGGAGGGGGTCCTGGTGTTGAGGGGTCCTGGTGCCTGGGGGTCCCGGTGTTTGAGGGGTCCTGTGCCTGGGGGTCCCGCAGCCGTGGAAGGGTCCGGGCAGGCAGCACCCCGGAGAGGGCGGGAGGCTCAGGGCGGGGTCCGGGGGTCCCGGGTCCCCCCGGCTCTTACAGCGCGGCACGGGGCCGGGGTACGGGCAGGGCCGGGGCGGCACCGGCAGCACCAGGAGGAGGAGGAGGAGGAAGAGGCTGCGGGCGGCCATGGCGGGGGGCGGGCGGATCTGGGACCCCTGGGGACCCCCGGGTCCCCAAACCCGCCCGGGACCTTCCTGCCCCGCCCCGCGTTCTCCGCGCCGCCAGGTGCCGAGCGCCGCCGCCGAGCGCCCGGAAGCGGCGGCGGGCGCGGGAGCGCGCGGGCCACCGTGGGCGGCGGGGGGCGGGCTCTGCGCGGCGCGGGCCACCGGGCGGCGGGGGCGGCTTCAAAAGCGGCGCGGGCCAATGGGCGGCGGGGCGGGGCTTCCCGTGCGGCGCGGGCCAATGGGGGCGGGCCGGAGGGGCGGGCCCGAGCGCGGCCGCCAAGTGGGGCTGCTGGACGATCCTGAAGAAAAATGCATGAGAAGGAGCGAGAGCTGCGGGCTGCTCGTGCTGTGGGCGGGGCCCTCGGGAGGGCGGGGCCCGGGAGGGGGCGGCTGGGCGGGGGCGGGGTGCAGGATGAGGGAGGGGGCGCGGGGAGGGGCTTGCGGGCTTCCAGGGGCGGGCATGGGGTGGAGCTTGAGAGGGTGGGGCCTGGGTGAGAGGCGGGGCTTGGGGGAGGAGCCACCAAGGGTGGGGGTCAGGGTGGTCATTTGGGTGGGGTCAGTAGGTGTGGTTAGTTGGGTGGTCAGGGTGGAGTCAGTTGGGGTGGTTAGCTGGGGTGGGGGTCAGTTGGGTGGGGCTCAGCTGGGTGGGGGTCAGTTGGGTGGGGGTTGCTGGGGTGTGGCCAGGTGTGGCTGGTCAGTGTGTGGTCAGTGGGTGGTCAGTGGGGTGTGGTTGCTGGGTGTGGTCAGTTTGGGTGTGGTCAGTCGGTGTGGTCAGCTGGTGTGTGGTCAGTTGGGGTGTGGCCAGTGGGCCAGTGGGTGTGGCTGGGTGGGTGGTCAGTGGGTGCGTGGTCAGGGTGTGGTCAGTGGGCGTGGTCAGTCGGGTGTGGTCAGCTGGGGTGTGGTCAGCTGGGCGGGGCTGGGTGTGGTCAGTGGCTGGGGCCGGGGTGGGTGGTCAGCTGGGGGTTGCTGGGGTGTGGCTGTGTGGTGTGTCCCGGGTGCGGCCGGCATTGGTGGGGCTGGGCGTGTCCCGGCGTGGGCGTGTCCGTGGGCGTGTCCTGGAGGCCCTGCCCCGCGAGGGGGCTGGACAATGCCGCAAGACGACGCTGCTGAAGCCGGGCTGAACGGGAGGACGTGAAGGCACCTCCCCCACGCTGGGCTTCAACATCAAACGCTGGAGCACCGCGGGTAGGGGCGGGGCGGGGCGGGCTGGTTGCTGGTCTCGTTCTGACCTCGCTCTCTGGCCCTCACCAAGAGGGTTCCAGCTGCACGTGGGATCGGGCGGCAGGAGCTCGGCCCGGGCCCTACTGGCGCACTACTCGGAGCACGGACGGGCTGGTCTGGTGGTGGTGGACAAGCAGCGACCGCAGCGCTCGCGGCTCTGCTCGAGCCGAGGGTCTCTGCCCGAGGAGGTGACGGGGACGGGGACAGGGGGACAGGGGACAGGGGGACAGGGGACAGGGGGACAGGGGACAGGGGGACAGGGGACAGGGGGGACAGAGGGACAGGGGGACAGGGGGACAGAGGGACAGGGGACAGGGGGACAGGGGGACAGGGGACATGGGGGACAGAGGGACATGAGGGACAGCCATAGCGAGCTGAGGGCCCTGCCCGGGAGGAGGTGACGGGGGACGGGGATAGGGGACAGGGACAGGGGGGACAGGGGGACAGCCACAGCGAGCCGAGAGCCTTGTTCGAGGAGGTGACAGGGACGCGGGGACGGGGACAGGGGGGACAGGGGACAGGGGGACAGAGGGGACAGGGGACAGGGGTGACGGGTCACGCGGGGTGCCAGGGCAGTGACGGGGGTGACAGGGGGTGGTAGGTGACACTGGCCGAAGGTCCCTCAAGAGCGCCTGGCCGGGGCCACCCTGCTCGTGTTCGCCAACAAGCAGGACTGCCCGCGCTGCCGGCCGGGACATCCGGAGGCACCGCCAGAACCCCCAAACCCCCAAAAATCACCCAAAACCCCTAAAAACCCAAAGAAAATCACCCAAAATTCCCAAACTCCCCAAGACCCCCTAAAATCACCCAAAACCCCTAAAAACCCAAAATCACTCCAAAAATTTCCCAAAACCCCCAAAAAATCCCCCAAAAATCCCCCAAAAGCCCCAAAGTCACCTCGAGCCTCGGCAGGCTGGGAGCTGACGCCGCACAGCCACCGCTGGCGATCCAGGGCTGCTCGGCTTCACGGCCGACCTGCTGCCCGCCTGGACTGGCTGCTGATTCACATCGGGGCGCTGTGCCCGCTGACTGACCCGGAGGACCCCCGAGTGACCGCGGAGGACCACGGAGTGACCCCCGAGTGACCCCCCGAGGACCTCCCCAGACTGAGCCCCAGGCCCGCCAGACTCACCAGAGTGACCCCCCCTGAGTGACCACAGAGTGACCCTGAGTGACCCCAGTGACCGAGGACCGCTGAGTGACCTGGACCGGACCGGGGGTCCAGGGCCAATCCCGGGGGCTCAGTCACTGCCTCCCGGTGCCAATAAAGTCACAGTGACCCACCTCTGGGGCTGCCTGGTGTGGGGAGACCCTGCCTCGGGCAGTTTGGGGCAGTTTTGGGGCAGTTTGGGCAGTTTTTGGCAGGTTTTAGCAGTTTTTAAGCATTTTTGGGGTGCTCAGAACGAATTCTTTCACGGCCCTAACTCTTATTGAGGGGTGGG
>JAPFBE010000567.1:0-40987 GCA_034336665.1 Luscinia megarhynchos
CACAGGCTGGTGCTTTGGGATGCAGGCTGGTGCTTTGGGACACAGGCTGGTGCTTTGGGATGGAGGCTGGTGCTTTGGGATGCAGGCTGGTGCTGGGATGGAGGCTGGTGCTTTGGGACACAGGCTGGTGCTTTGGGGGACGCCAGGCTGGTGCTTTGGGATGCAGGCTGGTGCTCTGGGGCGCAGGCTGGTGCTTTTGGGATGCAGGCTGGTGCTTTGGGATGGAGGCCTGGTGCTTTGGGATGCAGGCTGGTGCTTTGGGATGCAGGCTGGTGCTTTGGGATGCAGGCTGGTGCTTTGGGATGCAGGCTGGTGCTTTGGGATGCAGGCTGGTGCTTTGGGATGGAGGCTGGTGCTTTGGGATGCAGGCTGGTGCTTTGGGATGCAGGCTGGTGCTTTGGGATGCAGGCTGGTGCTTTGGGACACAGGCTGGTGCTTTGGGACACAGAGCTGGTGCTTTGGGACACAGGCTGGTGCTCTGGGATGGAGGCTGGTGCTTTGGGATGCAGGCTGGTGCTTTGGGACACAGGCTGGTGCTTTGGGATGCAGGCTGGTGCTTTTGGGACACAGGCTGGTGCTTTGGGACACAGGCTGGTGCTTTGGGACACAGGCTGGTGCTCTGGGATGGAGGCTGGTGCTTTGGGATGCAGGCTGGTGCTTTGGGACACAGAGCTGGTGCTCTGGGATGGAGAGCTGGTGCTTTTGGGATGCAGGCTGGTGCTGGGATGCAGGCTGGTGCTTTGGGACACAGGCTGGTGCTTTGGGATGCAGGCTGGTGCTTTGGGATGCAGGCTGGTGCTTTTGGGATGCAGGCTGGTGCTGGGACACAGGCTGGTGCTTTGGGACACAGGCTGGTGCTTTGGGACACAGGCTGGTGCTTTGGGATGCATGAGCTGGTGCTTTGGGATGCAGGCTGGTGCTTTGGGACACAGGCTGGTGCTTTGGGATGCAGGCTGGTGCTTTGGGACACAGGCTGGTGCTCTGGGATGGAGGCTGGTGCTTTGGGATGCAGGCTGGTGCTGGGACACAGGCTGGTGCTCTGGGATACAGGCTGGTGCTTTGGGATGCAGGCTGGTGCTTTGGGATGCAGGCTGGTGCTGGGACACAGGCTGGTGCTTTGGGACACAGGCTGGTGCTTTGGGATACGAGCTGGTGCTGGGACACAGGCTGGTGCTTTGGGATGCAGGCTGGTGCTTTTGGGATGCAGGCTGGTGCTTTGGGATGCAGGCTGGTGCTTTGGGATACAGGCTGGTGCTTTGGGATGCTGGAGGCTGGTGCTTTGGGATGCAGGCTGGTGCTTTGGGATGCAGGCTGGTGCTTTGGGATACAGGCTGGTGCTTTGGGATGCAGGCTGGTGCTTTGGGATGCAGGCTGGTGCTTTGGGATGGAGAGCTGGTGCTTTTGGGACACAGGCTGGTGCTGGGACACAGGCTGGTGCTTTGGGATGGAGGCTGGTGCTTTGGGATGGAGAGCTGGTGCTGGGATGCAGGCTGGTGCTTTGGGATGGAGGCTGGTGCTCTGGGATGCAGGCTGGTGCTGGGACACAGGCTGGTGCTTTGGGATGCTGAGCTGGTGCTTTGGGATGCAGGCTGGTGCTTTGGGACACAGGCTGGTGCTTTGGGACACAGGCTGGTGCTTTGGGATGGAGGCTGGTGCTTTGGGATGCAGGCTGGTGCTTTGGGACACAGGCTGGTGCTTTTGGGATGCAGGCTGGTGCTTTGGGATGGAGGCTGGTGCTCTGGGATGCAGGCTGGTGCTTTGGGACACAGGCTGGTGCTTTGGGATGCAGGCTGGTGCTGGGATGGAGGCTGGTGCTTTGGGATGCAGGCTGGTGCTGGGATGCAGGCTGGTGCTTTTGGGATGGAGGCTGGTGCTCTGGGACACAGGCTGGTGCTGGGATGGAGAGCTGGTGCTTTGGGATGCAGGCTGGTGCTTTTGGGATACAGAGCTGGTGCTTTGGGACACAGGCTGGTGCTGGGATGGAGAGCTGGTGCTTTTGGGATGCAGAGCTGGTGCTTTGGGATGCAGGCTGGTGCTTTGGGACACAGGCTGGTGCTTTTGGGATGCAGGCTGGTGCTTTGGGATGCAGAGCTGGTGCTTTAGGACACAGAGCTGGTGCTTTGGGATACAGAGCTGGTGCTGGGACACAGGCTGGTGCTCTGGGATGGAGAGCTGGTGCTTTGGGATGCACAGGCTGGTGCTTTGGGATGGAGAGCTGGTGCTTTGGGATGCAGGCTGGTGCTCTGGGATGTAGGCTGGTGCTTTTGGGATGCAGGCTGGTGCTTTGGGATGGAGGCTGGTGCTCTGGGATGCAGGCTGGTGCTTTGGGATGCAGGCTGGTGCTGGGACACAGGCTGGTGCTCTGGGATGTAGGCTGGTGCTTTGGGATGCAGGCTGGTGCTTTGGGATGGAGAGCTGGTGCTTTTGGGATACAGGCTGGTGCTCTGGGATGTGAGCTGGTGCTTTGGTACGCAGGCTGGTGCTTTAAGGATGGAGAGCTGGTGCTTTGGGACACAGGCTGGTGCTCTGGGATGTAGGCTGGTGCTTTGGGATGCAGGCTGGTGCTGGGATGGAGGCTGGTGCTTTGGGACACAGGCTGGTGCTTTGGGACACAGGCTGGTGCTCTGGGATGAGCTGGTGCTTTGGGACTGGAGGCTGGTGCTTTGGGACGCAGAGCTGGTGCTGGGATGGAGGCTGGTGCTTTGGGACACAGGCTGGTGCTTTGGGATACAGGCTGGTGCTTTGGGACCTTGAGCTGGTGCTTTGGGACACAGGCTGGTGCTTTTGGGATACAGGCTGGTGCTCTGGGATGGAGGCTGGTGCTGGGATGCAGGCTGGTGCTTTTGGGATGGAGGCTGGTGCTTTGGGATGGGAGGCTGGTGCTTTGGGACGCAGGCTGGTGCTTTGGGACACAGGCTGGTGCTTTGGGATACAGAGCTGGTGCTTTGGGACACAGGCTGGTGCTTTGGGACACAGAGCTGGTGCTTTGGGATGCAGGCTGGTGCTTTGGGACACAGGCTGGTGCTTTGGGATACAGGCTGGTGCTTTGGGATGGAGGCTGGTGCTTTGGGATGGAGGCTGGTGCTGGGATGCAGAGCTGGTGCTTTGGGACACAGGCTGGTGCTTTGGGATGCAGGCTGGTGCTTTGGGATGGAGGCTGGTGCTTTGGGATGCAGGCTGGTGCTTTGGGATGCAGGCTGGTGCTTTGGGATGGAGAGCTGGTGCTTTGGGATGCAGGCTGGTGCTTTAGGACACAGGCTGGTGCTTTGGGATGGAGAGCTGGTGCTTTGGGATGCAGGCTGGTGCTTTGGGACACAGGCTGGTGCTTTGGGATGCAGGCTGGTGCTTTGGGATGCAGAGCTGGTGCTTTGGGACACAGGCTGGTGCTTTGGGATGCAGGCTGGTGCTTTGGGATGCAGAGCTGGTGCTTTGGGATGCAGGCTGGTGCTTTTGGGATGGAGGCTGGTGCTGGGACTGGAAGCTGGTGCTTTGGGATGCAGGCTGGTGCTGGGATGGAGGCTGGTGCTTTGGGACACAGGCTGGTGCTTTTGGGATGGAGAGCTGGTGCTTTTAGGACACAGGCTGGTGCTGGGATGCAGAGCTGGTGCTGGGATGCAGGCTGGTGCTTTGGGATACAGGCTGGTGCTTTGGGATGGAGGCTGGTGCTTTGGGATGCAGGCTGGTGCTTTGGGACACAGGCTGGTGCTTTGGGATGGAGAGGCTGGTGCTTTGGGATGCAGGCTGGTGCTTTGGGACACGAGCTGGTGCTTTGGGACACAGGCTGGTGCTTTGGGATACAGGCTGGTGCTTTGGGATGGAGAGCTGGTGCTTTGGGATACAGGCTGGTGCTTTGGGATGGAGCTGGTGCTGGGACACAGAGCTGGTGCTTTGGGATACAGGCTGGTGCTTTGGGACACAGGCTGGTGCTGGGATACAGGCTGGTGCTTTGGGACACAGGCTGGTGCTTTTGGGATGCAGGCTGGTGCTTTGGGATGGAGGCTGGTGCTGGGACACAGGCTGGTGCTGGGATACAGGCTGGTGCTTTGGGATGGAAGCTGGTGCTTTAGGGATGCAGAGCTGGTGCTTTGGGACACAGAGCTGGTGCTTTGGGATGTGGAGAGCTGGTGCTTTGGGATGCAGGCTGGTGCTTTGGGATGCAGCACAGAGCTGGTGCTTTGGGACGCAGGCTGGTGCTTTGGGATGGAGGCTGGTGCTTTGGGATGGAGAGCTGGTGCTTTGGGACACAGGCTGGTGCTGGGACACAGGCTGGTGCTGGGATGCAGGCTGGTGCTTTGGGATGGAAGCTGGTGCTGGGACACAGGCTGGTGCTTTGGGATGCAGGCTGGTGCTTTTGGGACACAGGCTGGTGCTTTGGGATGCAGGCTGGTGCTGGGATGGAGGCTGGTGCTTTGGGACACAGGCTGGTGCTTTGGGATGCAGAGCTGGTGCTTTGGGATGCAGGCTGGTGCTGGGACACAGGCTGGTGCTGGGACACAGAGCTGGTGCTTTGGGATGGAGAGCTGGTGCTTTTGGGATGCAGGCTGGTGCTTTGGGATACAGGCTGGTGCTTTTGGGACTGGAGAGCTGGTGCTTTGGGACACAGAGCTGGTGCTGGGATGGAAGCTGGTGCTGGGATACAGAGCTGGTGCTTTGGGACACAGGCTGGTGCTGGGATGGAGGCTGGTGCTTTTGGGATGCAGAGCTGGTGCTTTGGGATGGAAGCTGGTGCTTTGGGATGCAGAGCTGGTGCTTTGGGATGCAGAGCTGGTGCTTTGGGATGCAGAGCTGGTGCTTTGGGATGGAGGCTGGTGCTTTGGGGATGGAGAGCTGGTGCTTTTGGGATGCAGGCTGGTGCTGGGACTACAGGCTGGTGCTTTGGGATGAGCTGGTGCTGGGATACAGGCTGGTGCTTTGGGATGGAGGCTGGTGCTTTGGGACATGGAGGCTGGTGCTTTGGGATGCAGGCTGGTGCTGGGACACAGAGCTGAAAGTGCTTTGGGATGAGAGCTGGTGCTTTGGGATGGAGGCTGGTGCTGGGACACAGGCTGGTGCTTTGGGATGCAGGCTGGTGCTTTGGGATACAGGCTGGTGCTTTGAGGACACAGGCTGGTGCTTTGGGATGCAGGCTGGTGCTGGGATGGAGGCTGGTGCTTTGGGATGCAGGCTGGTGCTTTGGGATGGAGGCTGGTGCTGGGACACAGGCTGGTGCTTTGGGATGGAGGCTGGTGCTTTTGGGACGCAGGCTGGTGCTGGGATGGGCAGAGCTGGTGCTTTGGGATGCAGGCTGGTGCTTTGGGATGCAGAGCTGGTGCTTTGGGATGCAGAGCTGGTGCTTTGGGATGGAGGCTGGTGCTTTGGGATGCAGGCTGGTGCTTTGGGATACAGGCTGGTGCTTTGGGATGGAGAGCTGGTGCTTTGGGATACAGGCTGGTGCTTTTGGGATGCCAGGCTGGTGCTGGGACATAGGCGCTGGTGCTTTGGGACACAGAGCTGGTGCTTTGGGACACAGAGCTGGTGCTAGGATACAGGCTGGTGCTGGGATGCAGGCTGGTGCTGGGACACAGGCTGGTGCTTTGGGATACAGGCTGGTGCTGGGACACAGGCTGGTGCTTTGGGATGGAGGCTGGTGCTTTGGGATGCAGGCGCTGGTGCTTTGGGACACAAGCTGGTGCTGGGATACAGAGCTGGTGCTTTGGGATGGAGGCTGGTGCTTTGGGACTGAGCTGGTGCTGGGATACAGGCTGGTGCTGGGATGGAGGCTGGTGCTGGGACAGGCTGGTGCTTTGGGATACAGGCTGGTGCTGGGATGGAGGCTGGTGCTTTGGGACTGCAGAGCTGGTGCTGGGATGCAGGCTGGTGCTTTGGGACACAGAGCTGGTGCTGGGATACGCTAGGCTGGTGCTTTGGGATACGAGCTGGTGCTTTGGGATACAGAGCTGGTGCTGGGACACAGGCTGGTGCTTTGGGATGCGAGCTGGTGCTTTGGGACACAGGCTGGTGCTTTAGGATGGAGAGAGCTGGTGCTTTGGGACACAGAGCTGGTGCTGGGATACAGGCTGGTGCTGGGATGAGGCTGGTGCTGGGATACAGGCTGGTGCTGGGATACAGAGCTGGTGCTCTAGGACACAGGCTGGTGCTGGGATGGAAGCTGGTGCTTTGGGACACAGAGCTGGTGCTTTTGGGATGAGAGGCTGGTGCTTTTGGGATGGAGAGCTGGTGCTTTGGGATGGAGAGCTGGTGCTTTGGGACGCAGGCTGGTGCTTTTGGGGGACACAGGCTGGTGCTAGGATGAGAGGCTGGTGCTTTGGGATGCAGGCTGGTGCTGGGATGCAGGCTGGTGCTTTGGGACACAGGCTGGTGCTGGGATGGAGAGCTGGTGCTTTAGGGATGGAGGCTGGTGCTTTGGGACACAGGCTGGTGCTTTGGGACACAGGCTGGTGCTTTGGGATACAGAGCTGGTGCTGGGACACAGGCTGGTGCTTTGGGATGCACAGAGCTGGTGCTTTGGGATGCAGAGCTGGTGCTTTGGGATACAGCTGGTGCTGGGATGAGGCTGGTGCTTTAGGATGCAGGCTGGTGCTGGGATGCAGGCTGAGGTGCTTTGGGATGGAGCAGCTGAGCTGGTACTTTAGGATGCGAGGCTGGTGCTTTGGGATACAGGCTGGTGCTTTGGGATACAGAGCTGGTGCTTTGGGACACAGAGCTGGTGCTTTGGGATGGGAGGCTGGTGCTTTGGGATACAGAGCTGGTGCTTTGGGATGCATACTAGGCTGGTGCTTTGGGATACAGAGCTGGTGCTTTGGGATGGAGGCTGGTGCTTTAGGACACAGGCTGGTGCTTTAGGATGCAGAGCTGGTGCTTTTGGAGACCTGAGCTAGTGCTAGGATGAGAGCTGGTGCTGGGATGGAGGCTGGTGCTTTGGGACACAGGCTGGTGCTTTGGGATGCAGGCTGGTGCTTTTGGGATGGAGAGCTGGTGCTGGGACACAGGCTGGTGCTTTAGGGATACAGGCTGGTGCTTTGGGATGGAGAGCTGGTGCTGGGACGCACAGGCTGGTGCTTTGGGGACACAGGCTGGTGCTGGGATACAGAGCTGGTGCTGGGACACAGGCTGGTGCTTTGGGATACAGGCTGGTGCTGGGATGGAGAGCTGGTGCTTTGGGACACAGGCTGGTGCTTTAGCTGGTGCTGGGATGGAGGCTGGTGCTGAGGCTGGTGCTGTGACTGGGGCACAGGCTGGTGCTTTAGGATGCGAGCTGGTGCTTTGGGATGCAGGCCTGGTGCTGGGACACAGGCTGGTGCTGGGATGGAGGCTGGTGCTTTGGGACTGGAGGCTGGTGCTTTGGGATACAGGCTGGTGCTTTGGGATGCAGGCTGGTGCTGGGACACAGGCTGGTGCTTTGGGATGCAGGCTGGTGCTGGGACTAGCTGGTGCTGGGATAGGCTGGTGCTGGGATGCAGGCTGGTGCTGGGATGGAGGCTGAGTGCTTTGGGACGCAGGCTGGTGCTTTGGGATGCAGAGCTGGTGCTTTGGGATGGAAGCTGGTGCTTTGGGACACAGGCTGGTGCTTTGGGATGGAGAGCTGGTGCTTTGGGATGCAGGCTGGTGCTTTAGGACACAGGCTGGTGCTTTCTGGGACACGAGCTGGTGCTTTGGGATGGAGGCTGGTGCTTTGGGATGCAGGCTGGTGCTTTGGGACACAGGCTGGTGCTGGGATACAGGCTGGTGCTTTGGGATGGAGGTTGGTGCTTTGGGATGCAGGCTGGTGCTCTGGGATACGAGCTGGTGCTTTGGGACACAGGCTGGTGCTTTGAGGACACAGGCTGGTGCTTTGGGATGGAGGAGCTGGGAGTGCTTTGGGATGGAGGCTGGTGCTTTGGGATGCACAGGCTGGTGCTTTGGGATGGAGAGCTGGTGCTTTGGGACACAGGCTGGTGCTGGGATACAGGCTGGTGCTTTGGGATGCAGGCTGGTGCTTTGGGATGCAGGCTGGTGCTTTGGGACACAGAGCTGGTGCTTTGGGATGCAGGCTGGTGCTCTGGGACGCTGAGCTGGTGCTTTGGGATACAGGCTGGTGCTTTGGGATGCAGAGCTGGTGCTTTAGGGATGCAGGCTGGTGCTTTGGGACACAGGCTGGTGCTTTGGGACACAGGCTGGTGCTGGGACACAGGCTGGTGCTTTGGGACACAGAGCTGGTGCTTTGGGACGACAGGCTGGTGCTTTGGGATGAGGCTGGTGCTTTGGGACACAGGCTGGTGCTTTTGGGACACATGAGCTGGTGCTTTGGGACACAGAGCTGGTGCTTTGGGATGGAGGCTGGTGCTTTGGGATGCAGGCTGGTGCTTTGGGACACAGGCTGGTGCTTTGGGATGGAGAGCTGGTGCTTTGGGACACAGAGCTGGTGCTGGGACACAGGCTGGTGCTTTGGGATGCAGGCTGGTGCTTTGGGATGGAGAGCTGGTGCTTTTGGGATACAGGCTGGTGCTTTGGGACACAGGCTGGTGCTTTGAGGATGCGGGATGGAGCTGGTGCTTTGGGACACAGGCTGGTGCTTTGGAGACGACTAGGGTACTTTGGAACCCTGAGCTGGTGCTTTAGGATGGAGAGCTGGTGCTGGGGACGCGAGGCTGGTGCTTTGGGATGGAGGCTGGTGCTCTGGGACACAGGCTGGTGCTTTGGGATGCAGAGCTGGTGCTGGGATGGAGGCTGGTGCTTTGGGATGCAGGCTGGTGCTGGGATCGGAGAGCTGGTGCTTTGGGATGCAGAGCTTGGTGCTTTGGGATGCAGAGCTGGTGCTTTGGGATCGGGAGAGCTGGTGCTTTAGGGGATGGAGGCTGGTGCTTTGGGACACAGGCTGGTGCTGGGACACAGAGCTGGTGCTTTGGGACACAGGCTGGTGCTGGGGATGGAGAGCTGGTGCTTTGGGATGCAGGCTGGTGCTTTGGGACGACCCAGGCTGGTGCTGGGACACAGAGCTGGTGCTTTGGGACACAGAGCTGGTGCTGGGATACATGAGCTGGTGCTTTGGGATGGAGGCTGGTGCTTTGGGACTACAGAGCTGGTGCTTTGGGGATGGAGGTTGGTGCTTTGGGATGCAGGCTGGTGCTCTGGGACACTGAGCTGGTGCTTTGGAGACACAGAGCTGGTGCTTTGGGACACAGGCTGGTGCTTTAGGTCACAGGCTGGTGCTGGGATGGAGAGCTGGTGCTGGGACGCAGAGCTGGTGCTTTGGGACACAGGCTGGTGCTTTGGGATGGAAGCTGGTGCTTTGGGATGGAGGCTGGTGCTGGGACACAGGCTGGTGCTTTAGGACACAGAGCTGGTGCTTTAGGACTGGAGAGCTGGTGCTGGGATGCAGAGCTGGTGCTTTGGGACGTGGAGGCTGGTGCTTTGGGATGCAGGCTGGTGCTTTGGGATGCAGGCTGGAGGAGCAGATCTTTGATGATCACAAATGCAGCTGGAGGAGCAGTGTGGCGCTGGTGCCCACCCCTCCTGCAGAAGAGGAATTCTAGTGCAGAACAGGGGTATCAAAGTGGATTTTTGAGCCTGAGGGAAGGGGTTGTGTGGACCCCACCCGCTGCTTGGTGCTTTTCTCTGAGTCCCTCCCTGCTGGGATGGAGGGGGCTGTGCTGCCGTGGGAGCACTGAGTGGCCAGGGGAAAGCAGCCCCTAGCTGAGCTGTGGGGTGCCTCAGGGGGCAAAGGAGGGGGTTCAGCCTGGAACCACCCTAGGGGTGCTGGCACAGGCTGCTGTGACCCCGAGCTTTCCCTGCACTGCAGAAATCCATGGCCACATATTCCTGCTGCCTTAGTGATTAATGCAGCTCGGCTGCTCCAAGTTTATTGCTCAGAAGTCCAGACCAACTTCAGAGCCCAAAAAATGTCAGCTTCCCCTCCCTGAACTATTTTTCTCTGGTGATGGCAACCAGCAACTGCAGCATCCAAACCTGGTGAGGAGGATGAGGGATCTTCCTCCTCAGACCAGGCTGAAAGAAGGAAGAAAGAAATGGGATTGCCAACAAGCCCCTTGTAATTTATGGGGTTAATAGAAACATCTCTGCTGGATTTGAAGGAAACAGATGACATTGCCAGGCCAAAGCTTTGTGAGTGAAGTTCCCTTCCTGCTGTTCCTTCCTCCTCCCAAACCATGAGCGACTCCACAGCTACAGGGCTTGGACACGCTCGGAATGAAGCGATTGCTGAGTGCAGGGCGTGTTCAGGTGGGAGCACCAGGGGGTCATTTCCACAGTGACAGCTGCTGGATTCCACGGGACCCCGGGCAGTGGGAGCCCCTCCGTGGGGCTGGGGTGGGGGATGCTGCTCGCAGGGACAGGGAAATCCCCCCTGCCGCCGGCGTCAGCGGGACTCGGGGCACATCTGGGTGGTGCTGGGGTGTTCCCCAGCGACCCGAGCTCACGGTGCCAGTGTCCCCCGGCCCAGACCCGGCACCCCGGCTCCTCATCCATCCCCACCCCGCTGCAGTCTCGGGCCGCCTCTCCCGCCCTGGCTGGGCGTGCTCCATCCCCATCCTCCCCCACGGCTCTGCTTTCCTGCTTCTCCCCTCACAGCTGCTTTCTCCTTCTGCTCCTGCTCCCCTCTCGCTCCCTCCACTCTGCCTCAGAGACACACATAACTCTCCCGTGAAATATATACAGTGTAAATATATAAAAAGCCGGCGTTTGCCTGCTGCTTATGTATTCATGAAATAGTAAATAAATTTTATGGGATAATGTGAAGGCTGCCAGGGAGCAGGAGGATGAAAACTAACCCCTAATGAGGCTCCGTGTCAGTTTGGCACACTCGGGATCGATCTGCCGCTTCCATTTAGCGCCCGAGCGTGGGGGGGAGGAGGCGCTTCCCCGGCGTGGCCTCGGCAGCGACGCCGCGGTGACGGTCACAGGGTCACGGGCCCGGGCCGGGGGCGCTCCGGGGGTGCTGGGCTGGCTCGGGGGGAGGTTTGGGAGGGTGAGAAACGGCGGGGGAGGCGGTCCGGGGGAGGGGATGCTCAGGATGGCTTGGGAGAGATGGGGCAGAGGCAGGGAGGGATGCAGAGAGGGATGCAGGATTGCAAAAGAAGGGATGCAGGGAAGGAGGCAGGCTTGCACAGGAAAGGATGCAGGGAAGGATGTAGGGAAGGATGCAGGGAAGGGTGCAGGCAGGGATGCAGGCAGGGATGCAGGGAAGGATGTAGGGAAGGATGCAGGCTTGCACAGGAAAGGATGCAGGGAAGGATGCAGGCAGGGATGCAGGGAAGGGTGCAGGCAGGGATGCAGGAATGGAGGGAGGAAGGATGTAGGGAAGGATGCAGGCTTGCACAAGGGGAGGGATGCAGGGAAGGATGCAGGCTTGAACAAGAAAGGATGTAGGGAAGGATGCAGGCTTGCACAAGAAAGGATGCAGGAATGGATGCAGGCAGGGATGCAGGGGGAAGGATGCAGGGGTTGCACAAGAAAGGATGCAGGAATGGATGCAGGCAGGGATGCAGGAAGGGATGCAGGAAGGGCTTGCACAAGGAGGGATGCAGGCAAGGATGCAGGAAGGGATGCAGGGAAGGATGCAGGGAAGGATGCAGGCTTGCACAAGGGAGGGATACAGGGAAGGATGCAGGCTTGCACAGAAAGGATGCAGGGGAAGGATGCAGGCAGGGATGCAGGGAAGGATGCAGGCTTGCACAAGAAAGGATGCAGGAATGGATGCAGCAAGGGATGCAGGGAAGGATGCAGGCTTGCACAAGGAGGGATGCAGGCAGGGATGCAGGGCTGGAATTCAGCTTGCACTAAGATGATGCAGGCTTGGATGCAGGCTTGGATGAGGAAAGAGGCAGGGAGGGAAGCAGGCTTGCACAAGGAGGGATGCAGGGAAGGATGCGTGGAAGGATGCAAACAGGGATGTAGAGAGGAACGCAGAGGTGCAGGAGAGGATGCAGGGACAGCTGCAGGCAGGGATGCAGGGAGGAATGCAGGTAGGGCTGCAGGCAGGGATGCATTGGGGTTTTTTGGAGTATGCTATGGCTTTTCCTTTAATTCAGTGCTTGAGGAATAGGGTCGTACATAACGGGGGAAAGCAGGAAAAACAAGTGTGTGCTTCCAAGCACCTGGGAATGTGGGAATCATTGGGCACGCCTGAGAAGTTCCACCACCCAGGGAGAGATTTTAGGAGGTGTAGCCTGGGTTGGAAAGGAACCAGAAATGTCGGTCAGGTTAATCCTCTGAGTCAGCTGCAGGTCAGCAAAGTGGGAACAGCACGCCAGTCACTGTGCCGGGGCTGCGTCTTTCCAGCATCCTAAAAAACGTAGGGCTTCGTTTAGAGAACAGCCAAAGTGCCTGATGGAATACCAGAGGGGATGGGAAACGTTCAGACACATAAATTCATCGAAATTTTCTCCTCTTTGGTGCACCCAGTCTGAAGCCACCTTTGGGTGCAGAGCGAGGGAGTCCAGCAGTGCTGTGGGATGCAGGATGCTGCTGCTGCTGCTGGAATTTTGGCTTTGGATGTGAGGAAAAGCAGAGGTGTTGCCAGCCTGTGGAAGCGCCGTGCTGGGTGAAGCAGCAGCATTTCCCCTCCATCATCACCCGGCAGGATCCTCGCAAGAGCTGCCCCACGCCAGGCACGGGGCAAAGTCACATTTGGGGTGTTTACCGCGCTGTTTCATTCCCAGCGACCATGCTCACCAGCAGCAGAGCTGGAGCCTGGATCTCCGGCGCTCCCAGTGCCCTGTGGGGAACTCAGGAGGAGCGGCCCAGCCCCTCCCGCAGCCCCCGCGGCTCCCACGGGGCGGGACGAGCTCCGGGTGCCGCTGGCTCCCCTCAGCCTCCGGCTCCCAGCCCTTCCCTCCCTTCCTCGCCGCCTCCTCCCTCCCTCCCTCCTTCCCCCCTCGTATTTTTTTTATGGACAGAATGAGATGGAGAAGTAAAAATTATTAACCCCGAGGTCAGCGCTGGCTGCCTCATTCCTCTCTAGCTTCAAGCGCTTTCTCCCTCATCTGTTTCACAGACAGCGATGTTCGGCTCAACACATTTGCATATACTTATTGCATTTTTTTAGTCTTTATCTATTTATTTATTTTTAAAGAGACAGAGCTGCTCCTGCCTGGTTTTTTTTTTTTTTTCTCCTGAGAGTTTTCAGCAGCCGCTCTTTGGGATTTGATTCAGGCACAGCTCGCTGAGGGAGGCAGGGGAGTGCAGGACCTGCAGGGATGCTGGGCTTCACTCTCCTCCTCCCACCTTGATTTCACCGCTGCTTTTCCCACGTTTTCCCCAGAAAATGGCTGAGTTGTCCCTCTTGGCTGCTGAGGGAGCAGGAGCAGGGTGGAAGATGGCCACAGGGATGGATCCATCTTGCTCTTCATGGCCACACTTCCCCCTGGAGAAGTGATGGGGAAGCTCCTGGAGATGGAAACTGCTCAGCCACCATTCCAAGGCCATTCCTGGGCTTTTCCTGGATGCCACAGCCAAGCACAGCTGACTCCTCCAAAGTCATCAGCACGTGCCAAAACCTGGACCCTCATTTGGGAGGCAGCACCCTCAGGCTCAGCATCCTCCTCCTCTTCACCACAGCGAAGCTTCTTCCACCAGCCCCAAGGAATACCAAGGAGGGGGGAAGAAAGAAATCAATAAAAAAATTGGGATTGGTATATCTTAAGCTCAGCATCTTCCCCAAAAATCCCTCGCAGATATCCATAATGGTCCGGCAGCTATTAGAGGCACGGGAAGGAGGGAAGGGAAGGAAATGAATGCTGGGTGAGAAGAGAAAATTCATTGCCCAGCTGATACGCCATGATAAATAATTATGAGTTATTAATTTTAAATTACATCTTTAATGCGTTGCATGATTTTAATTCCCACCACAGTATTAATATAGGGACTCTGGGTTTGATTAATTTAAAGCGGAACAGAAAGGTGTCGGTTCCCAGCGCTGCCGGCGACCTCGCGGGGCTGCACGGGGAGGGAGGGCCTTTGTCCTGGGATGGGGCCGGGGCTCTGCTCCTGAGCTGGGGGGCGGGTGCGAATAGTCAAAACCAGGCTGTGATTTGTGGCGTGGACAGCAGCAAAGTGTTGCAGAGCCCACGGATGCTTTATTTCGGGGAGAATCCATGAGGGAAGAGGAGAGCTGGGACAATCCTGCCTCCAGAAATCCTCCCTCAACCGCTGCATCCCAAACCCTCACGGACAAAAACCGGGGAAACCTGTTTTCATCACCAAAACCCTCCGCCCTCGCCCCCCTCCACCGCTCTGCCGGGGCTGGGAAGCTGCTCCAAGTTTGCTTTGCGAGTAAACTTCCCCTAAGTGTGACAATCGCTTTAGCTCCCCAGCGAGGATTTACCGGGCTGCTGTTATCTCTTTGAAAGTCGGAGTTCTCCAAATGGGCATGAGAGAGCAGCCGGAGAGGTCAGAGCCAGTTAGGCTGCACAGCCGTTCAAAGCCCCCTTCCAAGCGGCATTAAAGCCGGGATTAAGTCTAAGAGGGTTATGGAGGGAGGAGTAGAACAGCCTTGTCCTGCACACAGCGCCGAGATAAGGCTCTGTTCTCTAGGTGCGAATTCCCGGTGCGCGAGCCCCGGCACCGCGGGCTGTGCGGCAGCAACTGGAGGGATAATTCCGGAGGCGGGGGGATCAGGAGGAGCCCGGGCGGCCCCCGGCAGGAGCGGGGCCGGGGCGGTGCCGCCCGCTATTTATGGGATTGCTTAATCCCCGCACAGCCTCATTCTCCTCCGCGCAGGGATGCGGTGTGGGGCGCATCCTGCTGCCACCCTGCCTCCAAAGGAAATCCGGGGTGGTTTGGAGTCGAAGCTGGGTTGGATGTTGTCCTGAAGCATCACATTATCCTGAAGGATCTTCTCCTCAAGCATCACGTTGTCCCAATGGCCAACACCTCTGTAGGGTCACAGGGTGCTCCCCTCACCCCAGAGCCAGCGGATCCTCTCCTTTCCCCCTTCCCCAGGGCTGGAACTGGGTCTGGAAAGGTTCCTGCACCTTCCCAGGCTGTGGGGCCTGATGCAGCCCTGCCCTAGAGGAGACACAACCCTGAAATCCTCATGGAAGGGTCGTTTGCTTGGGATGGGATAATGGGATGGGATAATGGGATGGGATGGGATGGGATGGGATGGGATGGGATGGGATGGGATGGGATGGGATGGGATGGGATGGGATGGGATAATGGGATGGGATGGGATGGGATAATGGGATGGGATGGGATAATAGGATGGGATAATGGGATGGGATGGGATGGGATGGGACAATGGGATGGAATGGGATGGGATGGGACAATGGGATGGAATGGGATGGGATGGGATAATGGGATGGGATGGGATAATGGGATGGGATAATGGGATGGGATGGGATAATGGGATGGGATAATGGGATGGGATAATGGGATGGGATGGGATGGGATGGGATGGGATAATGGGATGGGATAATGGGATGGGATGGGATGGAATGGGATAATGGGATGAGATGGGATGGGATAATGGGATGGGATGGGGAAAATGGGATGGGATAATGGGATGGGATGGGAAAATGGGATGGGATAATGGGATGGGATGGGAAAATGGGATGGGATAATGGGATGGGATGGAGCACCAGTTGTTTCCCCCTTCCAGCCCCCTCAGAGCAGCCAGGGAAAGGCTCAGCCCTAGGGGGATGCTCTGCACCGAGGGCAGTGGGATCCACCCACGGCTCGCCCTCGCCCCCCGTCCGCGTTTCGCGGCCCCGGGAGCTGCTGTCGGCAGGGGGAGCAGGAGCTGAGCGGGATTTGAGCCTCTCCCCAGCGAAGCGTTTGCCTTTTCCCTTTTCTTGGCCGGGTCCCGAGCCAGGTGCCAGAGCTGTCTGCACGCTCAGAGCCTGTTCAATTAAACAGTTCATGGAATTAACTGCGTGCCACGAGCTGCAGCAAACCCGCTTGCAGCCAGGGACGGCTGGATTTACTACTCGCCAAAAAAAAACCAAAAAAACCAAAAAAAAACCTAGGAAAACAACGCCAATAAAGAAGGATAACTGCCTGCTGCTCCGAGCCTTTTCTCTCTTCTCTTGCTTTCTTTTTTTTCCCTGGAGCTGGGCGGGCTCCGTGTCAGGATGCTGCTCCCTGGGGAGATGGCTTGGCTGGAGCCTGGCTTCTCCTGCAGCCCGGCAGAGATTTGGCAGAGCTGGCAGGCAGGAGCTCTCCGGGCTCAGCCCGAGGTCACAGCCTGCCTGGCTCTGTCCCAGCTCTCCCAGGCCAAGCAGTCGGGTCTGGCCTTCCCAAATGTCCCCTGGTGTTTTGGAGCATCTCCTGGGTGGCTTCATGCCCTGGCTGCTCATCCCCCTGTCCCAGCACCTGGCTCCCACTCTCTCCTCACTCCTGATTTTTTTGTCCTGTCTCCCATTGCCCTTCCCTGTGCCAGGCAGGGCTGAGTGTTCCAACTGCCCATCCCAAAGGTTTTGGGTGCACAGAGCATCCCCATCCTGCCTATCCCCAGGGCTGGGAACAGAACTGGCTTTTTTCCAAGGGAGCCCAGAGACTAATTAGGTTTTCTCTCCAAGGACAAAAAAAAATGAAATTTTGGGTGAAGAGTGGGAGCATTTCCACACCCACAAATCTCGCTGAGATTTGGGCAAGTTTTCCCTGCTGCTGCCACGGGATGCAGAGATGGAGCCCCACTGGCTCCACACCCATGTTTTGATACCATTTTGTTGCATCCAGGAGCTTTTCATGCTCCCTCCCCCACGCTCAGATAAGGATCTCCAAGTATTTTGGGCGCAGGGACTGGACTTGCTTCCAAGGCTCCAAGGCCTGGATTTGGGATCTCTCCCTGCCTGGCCAGAGCGGGCTGTCAGCAAGAAGATGTAGAGCAATCACAGCTCTGTGCTGCAAATATTAATTACCCACTAACTGCTCTCCAGGCAGCCATTAGATCTCAGCTCTCTGACAGCTGTTCCCAGCCACCCGCCCCAGGGATGCTCCGGAGGGGGAGCAGGGGCTGCCAGGGCAGGGTCCCCACCCTGCTCTGTCCCCAGGGGTGGGTGAGCCACTGAGGGCACCGAGGATTTGGGCACTGGCACAAAATATTCCCATTGCAGCGTTTTGAGCGTTCTTCCCATCAGCTTTCCACCCCTGCCACAGGGGGGGGGTTGGCTGTGGTGAGGAATTTCAGCTTTGCTCCTCGTTTTATCTCACCCAACAGGGCCACAAGATCTTGCTGTGATCACTTGTGACCTCCTCATGCTTTGGCTCATTTTCCACATGATTTTTTGTTTGGTCCCTCATTCCAGCGTGTGCTCCCATTCCCAACACAAATCTCTTCCATTTTCCTGCTTCCTGGGCGAATCCAGCTTTTTTCCCATTGATCCCCAGAATGAGAAGCTGTTGGCCACAATCAGGGTGAGGCCACACCAAAGTGCCCCTGGACCCCCCCAGCCCCAAACCCTCCATCACCTCACAGATTTTGGCCCTGATTGCACCAAGGAGCTGCAAAGCAGGGGGAGAATTCCTCAGCATCCTCATTTTCAAGGATGGGAAGCATTGCCCAAGCCTCAGTGGGGCACAGGGAGCTTCCAGGGCTCAGCAGGATGCACACCCAGGGAGGATCCCACCCTGGATCCCATATCCCTCTTTCCAGCCATCTTCCACGGGCAGAGACACCAATAAGGAGCTCGTTAACGAAATAAATGAGCGAGGTGGGTCTGTGCTCGTATAAATCTCTGGGAGAGAGCATTCAGACGTTCCATATTTGAGCTGGCCATCATTTAAATTACTGCTCTGCCTCCCCTCAGCCCAGCCCCTTATTACCAGGGGTTTAATGCTCAGGGCTTAATTGCCATCTCTGGCGAGCTCTCATCAGGAATTAGCTGCTTCTCCTGCCCACTCATTATCCACCCAACCCAGGAGGCTCCAAAGTCAGCCAGGGAGAAGGGCTGCGTGGCTCCCAAGGGGTTTTCTGGGCTCCAGGGAAGAGCCCCTTATCATGGGAGCTGCCTGGAGCGTTCAAATAATTCTGTGTAATTGAATGTTTTCCTCCAGCGTCTGGGAATGTCTGGAGAAGCTGTTGGAAGCAGGAGATGCCTTCTGAAAGAAGTTGAGCTGTGGGGATGGCTTCCACCTTGCTTTTCTCACTATTTATCCTCCTGAACTGGGGGATTCACTGCCATCTCCCTTCCTCACCTACCAGAGACAGAGCTGGAGCTGTCCCATGCCTGAAGTGCTCAAGGACAGGGCTTGGAGCAGCTTGGAACAGTGGAACGAGGTGGGTTTGAAGGTCCCTTCTAACCCAAACCATTCCATGGCTCTGTGGTTCTGGGAGTTCCTCCCCTCAAAAAGAGGCAGGGAAATGGGAAGGGGCTGTGAAGCACCAGGCTGGGAGCACGGGACCCCCTGCTAGAAGGAGGAAGATGGGGCCAGAAGTGAACAATTTTGCATCTCTGAAGAAGGAGCCAGAGGATGAGGGGGCCTTGCAAGGGATGACAGCAAGATTTTGGGACCCTGGGAAGGTGAGACTGTTCAGCAAGCCAGGAGGGAAAGCGGGAAAGTAATGAGAAAAGGTAAAAAAAAATAGTCAGGGAATAATACATCTATTAAAAATACTGTGTCTGTTCATCTCTTGAGGGGGAGGATCCCAAAAGAGCTCCAAATTCAGGCCAGCTTTGTCAAGGGAGCCCAGTGCAGAGTGGAAAAAAAACAACTGTGAATCCCCAGAAAAAGGCGATTATTTTGGGTTTGGATCTTTTCCAGCAGAAATATTTGCCCACCTTGTTGCAAAACCAGAGGTTTCCTTTACCAAACTTGCCCCTAAGCCAAGCCAAACCCCCCCAAGCCAGAGCAGCGATTTTTGTGTGCCCGGGGGAGCCAAGTGCCAGTGCAAGGGCAGGAGGGTGGCAGAGGGCACTGGGGGTGCCCGGGGGGCTGCAGGGGTCCCGGGGGTGCTGATCCCAGCAGACACAAGGGAAGGCAGCAGTAATTGGCAGCGTGGGCTCTGCTGCCCTTTCCGTGGCGTCGTGTTTAATTGCACTGGCTGCTGGTTCAGGGGAAGAGCTGCTCGGGGGCCTTATCTCTGCTTTCACCATTTTTCTTTCTGGGAAATGAAGTTAAAAATCCCTTCACAGCAGCTCCAGCGGAAAAAAAATTAGTCCCATATCACTATTTAACATGCACTGCTAAAAACTAGATAAACACAGGCCGTCACTTGGAGATTAGCTCCTCACATGACTAAATGATTTATTTAGAAGATTCCTTCTTTTCTCTGCCGCTCCCTTTCTCTCTCTCTCTCTCTCTCTCTCTCTCTCCCCTTTCCTTGGCTAAGAACATATTAATCAGAAATTAGAGGCAGGCTGAGGGATGGAGAACAGGCTGACAAAGAGCAAACAGGGAAAAGGGGGAAAGGGGAGCAGGGGCTGAAGGAAGGATGGGGTGAAAAAGGGATGGGGGAAGGAGGCAGAAAAGGCTTGAAGAGACCAAAAAAATGGATAAAGAGGGAAATTTGAAAGGGGGGAAGAGGACTTGGGAAGAAATGGGGACCAAGCAGAGAAGAGGGGGCTGCTGCGAAGGTGAAGGGGTGGAGGGCAGGGATGAAAGCAAGGGGAAAATGTCTGTAAGGAGGAGGGAGAGCCCTAATTGTGTGCGGCAGGAATGTGCAGGGCTTAGCCCGCGCCCCGGGGGACTCCTGGCCCTGAGTGATTGCGGCCCCCGCCCCTCCCAGGGATTTGAGCCCCCTGCAGCTGCAGGTGCTGGCGATAAGAGCATCCATCCATCCCTCCATCCCTCCATCCCTCCCTGCATCCAGCCCTGCCCAGCCGGGGGCTGCTCGCTGGGGATTTGGAGAGGGGGATAAAGGCAGAAACAAGCCTGGCAGGATTAAAGGGGAGGGGTCTCTGCTGGGATAGGTGCTGTGCAGTGTCCCTTCTCTTTTATCCTCGGAGATAACCAGGCCCGGAGGCTGAGGCCTACAACGATAAGGAGATTAGGAGGATTGGCTCATTTGTAGTGAGATCCTCCAGCAGGGATATTGGGCTCTCTGTAGACCCAGCAGAAGGTTATCTAAATAGGCTAGACTTGAACTAACCCCGAGCCCAGCCCTGGGGGACGCTGCTGGGACAAAGCAGGGCCGGCTGCAGGGGAGGGAGATGTGGAGAGCATGAGAAAGGGATGCTGGCATTACCCAGGGGTTCCACAGGGCCGTCCCCTGCCTGGAGCCACAGCCCTGCCTGTTCCCCCAGCTGTGGCCGAACTGGCACTTTGGGGTGCCCCAGGAACGAGGGCACTGTCACCAGGGCTGGTGGGGAGCACGACGGGGAATTCAGCATCCACCAGCTCTGAGAGGAGTTCATGTGGTCACCCTGGCACTGGCACAGCTCTGGCCACCCACTCCATGCCAGCTGGCCACACTGCCCAGGAATTTCATCCCCAACCCGGCCCTGTGGGTCATTATTAATCCTTCTGTCAGACTGAGCACCAGCGAGATGGGAATTGGAGTTCAACTCAACGTGTACAAAAACAGGACTTCACTTTTCTTTTTTTTTATACATTAACCAAATCTTGTATAAGCTGGATAGATAAGAATAAAAGGCCTTGCATTTCCTGCACATTAAACAGGATAAATTCTTGGAAGTCTGGGAATGTTGTCTTCAGCAAGGGACCCAAACCTCTCAGCAAACCACTCCTCACTCAGCTTTATTCTGCTCAAGTGGAAAGACAAAATCTCATTTTCCTGCCCTCAGCCTTCCAATTCCCTCCCAATTTGGACAAACCAGTCTTTGAGCAGCACCCATCGAGGAAATTGAAATCAAATAAGAAGTATTTTACACACTGGATGTTATTAGCAAGGGCCACTCTGGTAATTTGGGGTTTAGGTACTTAGCAGACAACTTTTGGATGGTTCAGTAATTTAACTTCCTTAAAATTTTCAGTAGCAAATATGTACAGCTATCTTTTTGTATATGTATATAAAATTGTACATATATATTTAATTTCAATGTGAATAGATTATACTAACTTCAAGTTTTAACACAGGTTTACCATAATGTTAACTTTAATTTTAATTCAATTAAGTTTTTAAGGCAAATGTGATTCATTTAAATTAAAAAGTCCAGCTTCAATGAAAAATTGGCTTTTAATTATAACATCCACCTTTCCTTTTTTTTTTTTTAATTGATTTTGATCCCCCCCCTTTGCTTAGAATTATAAGCAACTGTCCTTGAGCATCATGGGGGTGACTGTGATCAGAGCCAGGCCAGCCTCAGCAGCTTGTCCATCACCTCCACTGGCTGCATCTCCTTTAGTTCCACATCCCTGGGCTAAATTTGAGAGTGTCCAGCCTGGCCTTGGGCACTGCCAGGGATCCAGGGGCAGCCACAGCTGCTCTGGGCACCCTGTGCCAGCCCTGCCCACCCTCCCAGGGAACAATTCCATCCCAATATCCCATCCAGCCCTGCCCTCTGGCAGTGGGAGCCATTCCCTGTGTCCTGTCCCTCCATCCCTTGTCCCCGGTCCCTCTCCAGCCTTCCTGGAGCCCCTGGAAGGGAGTCTGAGATCCCCCTGGAGCCTTCTCTTCTCCAGGTGAGCGCCCCCAGCTCCCCAGCCTGGCTCCAGAGGGGCTGCAGCCCTGGGAGCAGCTCCATGGCCTGATCTGGAGTCCCTGTGCTGAGCCACAGGGCAGGGGCAGCTCTGCAGGTGGGGTCTCACCTGGGCAGGCAGAGGGGGAGAACCCTCCCTTGCCCTGCTGCCCACTCGGGGGGATCAGCCCAGCACAGGGAGGGATTGATGGGATGGTGACTGCCCCCAGCTCTGCCCACGAGGGTCCCAGTGCTGCTGGAAATGGGACACGGGCACTGGGACAGGGGCACTGGGACACGGGCACTGGGACAGGGCTGGGACAGGGCTGGGACACGGGCACTGGGACAGGGACACTGGGACACGGGCACTGGGACAGGGCTGGGACAGGGCTGGGACACGGGCACTGGGACACGGGCACTGGGACAGGGACACTGGGACACGGACACGGGCACTAGGACAGGGCTGGGACACGGGCACTGGGAAGGGCACACGGGCACTGGGACACGGGCACTGGGACAGGGCTGGGACAGAGCTGGGACACGGGCACTGGGAAGGGGACACGAGCACTGGGACAGGGGCACTGGGACACACGGGCACTGGGAAGGGCACACGGGCACTGGGAAGGGACACGGGCACTGGGACAGGGGCACTGGGACACGGGCACTGGGACAGGGCTGGGACACGGGCACTGGGAAGGGGACACGGGCACTGGGACACGGGCACTGGGACACGGGCACTGGGAAGGGCACACGGGCACTGGGAAGGGGACACGGGCACTGGGACACGGGCACTGGGACACGGGCACTGGGAAGGGCACACGGGCACTGGGACAGGGGCACTGGGACACGGGCACTGGGAAGGGGACACGGGCACTGGGAAGGGGACACGGGCACTGGGACAGGGGCACTGGGACACGGACACGGGCACTGGGAAGGGCACACGGGCACTGGGACAGGGCTGGCACACGGGCACTGGGAAGGGCACACGGGCACTGGGACACGGGCACTGGGAAGGGCACACAGGGCACTGGGAAGGGCACACGGGCACTGGGAAGGGCACACGGGCACTGGGACACGGGCACTGGGACAGGGCTGGGACAGAGCTGGCACACGGGCACTGGGAAGGGGACACGGGCACTGGGAAGGGCACACGGGCACTGGGAGCAGAGCTGTGCCCCAGCACCCCCTGGCAGCGCGGGCACCCCTCCGTTCCCGGGTGACACGGACAGAGATCCCGGCTGCAGCCGCCCCCAGCTCCGTGCCGCTGCTTATCTGCACTTGTGGCTCCAGGAGCCCGGTAATGGCTTTTCCCATGCCCACCAGCCCTTTCTATTCCTCCCACGGCGTTTTCCTTCCCGCTCCCCGCCCGACAGCTCCGCACGCACCATCCTCCATCCTCCCCCCGCCGCTCGCTCCTCATCCCTCCCTTCCGTTTTTTTACACGGTTTTTGTTTGGTTTGTTTTTTTTCCTTTACACTCCTTTCTCCTTCCTCTTTATTTTATCTCGATTTGCCACAAATCTGTCCCTCTCCAGAGCAGCTGCCATCTTTGTTCTTGGCCATTATCAGCGGCGGCGCACGGCCGGGCCGCGCCGCCGGCCAGACAATTGCTGACTAATAGACTGTCTGAGAGCCTTTGTGAGGGGTGGCCGAGGCGGATCTGTCACCGTGTCCTGTCACCCGTGCCGCCCTGACACCCGGCGACAGCGGCGTGGGACGGGGAGAGGGCTGGGAATGAGGAAAAAAAATAGAAGGTGGAGGAGGGAAGGATAGAAGTGGGGGGAGAGGAGATGAAAGAGAAAGAAGGCGAAGAGAAGGAGAAGGAGAAGGAGAAGGAGAAGGAGAAGGAGAAGGAGAAGGAGAAGGAGAAGGAGAAGGAGAAGGAGAAGGAGAAGGAGAAGGAGAAGGAGAAGGAGAAGGAGAAGGAGAAGGAGAAGGAGAAGGAGAAGGAGAAGGAGAAGGAGAAGGAGAAGGAGAAGGAGAAGGAGAAGGAGAAGGAGAAGGAGAAGGAGAAGGAGAAGGAGGAATGAAGAAGGAGAAGAAGAAGAAGAAGAAGAAGAAGAAGAAGAAGAAGAAGAAGAAGGAATGAAGAAAAAGAAGGAATGAAGAAGAAGAAGAAGAAAAAGAAGAAGAAGAAGAAGAAGAACAAGAACAAGAACAAGAAGAACAAGAACAAGAAGAAGAAGAAGAGGAAGAAGAACAAGAACAAGAAGAAGGAATGAAGAAGAAGAAGAGGAAGAAATTAAGAAATGAAGAAATGAAGAAGGAAATAAAGGAAAAGAAAGAAGAAGAAGAAGAAGATCAAAAGAAAAGGGGAGGGAGAAGGAAAGAAGAAGGAAAAGAAGGAAGAAATAAGAAAACCAAAGAAGGAAAAAGAAAGA
This sequence comes from Luscinia megarhynchos, assembly GCA_034336665.1. Classification (NCBI taxonomy): domain Eukaryota; kingdom Metazoa; phylum Chordata; class Aves; order Passeriformes; family Muscicapidae; genus Luscinia; species Luscinia megarhynchos. The sequence continues at coordinate 23,896 of JAPFBE010000567.1, forward strand.
GGGAAAACAGGAAGGGGGGGAAAGAAGAGGAAGAAGAGCAAAAGAAAAGGGCGTGAGGGGAGAAGGGGGAAAAAAGGAAAAGAAGAAGAAAGAAAAAAAAGGAGGGGGAAAAGGGGGGAAATCTCTAAGGAGAGGAGACAGTGGAAAGTGGAGGAAAAAACAGCAGAGGGGCAAAGAAAGAAGGAAGAAAGTAAAAAGAAGAAAAGATTTAAAAAGGAAAATAGAAGAAGAAAAAAGAAATGAACAAGAGGAGAGAAGGAAGAAAAAGAAAGAAAATAAGGGAGGAAAGAAGAAAAGAAGGGACAAGAGGGTTTTAAAAGGGCAGAGGGACAGAAGGGAAGAAAGGAGGAAATGGAAGGAAAAGAAAGAAAGACAGAAGAAAGCAGAGTTAAAGGGGCAAGGGGCAGAGCCGGGCGGGCTCTGGGTGCTCCGGGACGGGCGGAGCAGCTCTGACCCCCTCCCTGCGCCAGAAAGGCGGGATGGCTGCGACACCCTGTCCCGACATGTGCCAAGGGCTGCCCGGGGTCTGACCGTGCCAGGGGATTCTTCTCCCCTCAGAGGGAGCCAGCCCGGGCTGCTGCGGGGGGCGGCGAGCTGCTGAGCTGGGCTGGATTTCTCGGGTGTCACCGCACAATTTTCCAGTGTCTGCCCTGGCTCCCTTTGAGCCCATCAGCTCCTCGGCAGCGGAGAGGGAAGGAAGGGGGGATGCCCCAGTCTCACCCATCCCGAGGCTCAGCAACCCACTGGGAGTGCTCGGGTTACGACCTGGGAGTGAATAGAGAGAACTCCGCGCAGGGAGGGGAGCGGGGCGCCAAGGCCAGCAAAGGGCAGCCAGAGTGGTGCTGGGGGCGCTGGGGGGTCCCCACCTGTCCCCTGGAGCACGCTCGATTATCCCACCGCTGGGAATGCTGCCCAGCGCCCCAAATGCTCCCTGCTGCCGGAGCTCCCCAAGAGGGAGAGAAGAAGGAGGCAACTTCTGGGCTGAGTTCTCTGAAGTTTGGGGTTTCAATCGCCTCCCTCACCCCAAGGACCCATGAAAGGAGCAGCTCAGTGCCGACACCAGTGCCGAGAGAGGGACGATGTCTGCAGGGATGGGGAGGGGACACGGCAGGGCTGGGAGGGCACGGTGGGGACAGAGGGGACACGGTGGGGACAGAGGGGACACGATGAGGACAGAGGGGACACGGTAAGGGCAGAGGGGACACGGCAGGACTGGAAAGACACGGCAGGGCTGTAAGGACACGGCGGGGACAGAGAGGACACGGTTGAGGACAGAGGGGACACGGCAGGGACAGAGGGGGCACAGCAGGGCTGGAAGGGCACGGTGAGGACACAGGGGACACGGTGAGGACAGAGGGGACACCGCAGGGCTGGAAGGACACGGCGGGGACAGAGGGGACACGGCGGGGACAGAGAGGACACGGTTGAGGACAGAGGGACACGGTGAGGGACAGAGGGGACACGGCAGGGCTGGGAGGACACGGCAGGGCTGGGAGGACACGGCGGGGACAGAGGGGACACCGGGGGGACAGAGGGGACACGGCACCCGGGAGCGCTCAGCGCTCCCCGCGGGATGCGGCGGGGCCAGGCGGGAGCGGCGGACGGCAGAGGGGGCTGCAGGTCAGGAGGAGCGGGGACACGGCAGGGACACGGCAGGGACACGGCAGGGACGCGGCAGGGACACCCTGGGGACAGGCACGGAGCAGCTCGGGGCTGCCGGGCCATGGAGAGCGGGGCTCTGGGGTGCAGCCGGCGGGCACCGAGGGCACCACAATCCCGGGATCCAGCGGCAGCGCTGCCACTCCTCTCTGCAAAACGCTGACATCTGTCCCCCACCGGGGCCAGGCGGCTTCTCCGGAGCGGGGTGGGACCCCAAAAAGCAGCGGGGTGCTGGGAGCGGCCGGGCGGGAGCTCGGTGCGAGCGGCGCTGCTCCGAGCGTGTGCGCACGGGGTGAGAGGAGTGAATTGCTGATTTCCCCAGCGGGTTCTGCTCCCGCTCGCTGCAAAGTTGTGAACAAAATGACCGGCCATGCATTGAACGGGCTTACATCGCTCTCCATATGGAAATGAAGATAATCCAAGTCTCAGCTTTGTGTTCTCCAGGAGGGAGCAGGGAGGGAGCGGGGGGCCGGGGGGATGGGGCAGGCTCGGAGCTGGGGGATGGATCCTGCCCCAAACCTCCCTCCCTCCCCAGCCAGGCTTCCTCCCGAGCCAGCACTGCCACACTGGGCGGGCCAAGACTTTTTGGGGACACATCGGCACCAAATCTCAGCGCCGGGACAGCCCCACTTCAAGCTAAACCGGGCCGTGCACACGCTTAAATCCGAGCCTCCTGTCCTGACATCCCCTCTGGAATATTTCGTTGCATAATTCAGCTGGTCTCTCCCTCTCTCACGCACATCCCACCCACCCACCCACGCCTGTTTGTTCCAAATAATAACAAAGAAGGATTATTCTCCCTAAACAAAGTCTTGCTAATTAGAGAGACTTTTTTTTATTTGTCACTTGTAAAACCCTTGAAGTGCTGTTAACAGCTCGTTTAACAAAGACAGAAAAACTCCAATGAGCAAATAAATAAATTATTTGGCATTATATCCGAAATGAAATCATCCTTTTAAGGATGTTTTTAAGTTTTTAAGGCTGTGGTTTGTGTGTTTGCCTCTGGATGTTGGCTGGTTTGCTGCTGGAGGGGATGGTATCCTGCCGTGTTGTGTTGGTTTATGCACTTTGCCATTTGTGTGGCTTGGTGTCAGTTCAGCTCCTCTCTTTCGGGTCTCTTTTTGTCGCCCAGAGCTGCAGGAACACACCACTGACCTCAGGAAGAGCTGCTGGATCGGCCTCCAGGAGGGAGTCCAGGGGATGGGAGACCAGGATCCTGCCCCGCCTCCGTGTATTTATTATCCGTGTCACATTTTTCATCTCCCCTGCCACCCCACAGGTGCCTCTGGGACCCGCTCTGGCAGCAGCAGCGCTGAATGCCCGCTGCAGCAGGCTCGGGGACGGGGACTGTCCTCACAGGGATGGGGGGTGAGAGGTGGGGAGGAAAGGTGAGCACCTGGCTGGGCCGCCTGCTCCAGCAGCAGGGACAGCTTTGCCCTGTAGGAGCCATTCCCCAGGGCACTGGGATGCTGCACGTCCAGCCTCACCCCAAAAAACCCTGCGGATTCGGCAGCTGTCCCCGCAGCAGGTCCCGGTGGGAGCACACCCTTAGCACGAGCTTTTCCCACCTTCCTCCGTGGATAAAACGCACGTCCCGGCTTAGCTCGATGTCTTGGCTCCCCCTGTAGCCGGTGGAGAGAGAGGCACCCCCATGCCCCCAGCAGAGGGGTGCCCCGCCGCTCCCGCCGTGCCGCCAGCTCGGCCTGACCCCACAGCGCTCACCTGGGGGCTCCTGCACCTGCCCCACCCCGCGGGCCCCTCCTGGGATGGGGAGCGCAAGCGAGGGAGCACAGCCCCTGCGGGGGTACCCGCGCTCCCCGAGCAGGAGCAGCGCTCCCGCAGCCCGAACCGGGCCGGGGATCGCCCACGGCGGGGTGAGGGGCGGTGCTGCCACGCTCGGGGAGCCCTGGCACCACGGCAGGGACACGGAGCTGGCTGGAAATGGGGACAGCGTCTCCATCACACCACCCCGCGCTGGCAAATTGCCGTGACTTAACAAATTCCTGCTGCCGAGCTGAGCTGTGGAAATCGCTCCAGCGCACGTTCCCAGCCCCCTGCACATGTGCAGGCAGCGCTTTTTGCTTAAGCCACATTTTCCTGTGCCTCTTGCAAGGCGCCTGAGGGGTCACCTGGCTGCAGGGGACGGCGGTCAGCGGCTCCCCAGACAATGCCACCTCCCTCGGGACCCGGGCTCTGGCAGCCAGGCATGGTCCTGCACCCCGGGGGACCCCCAGCCTCGGGGGGCTTCAGCTGAATCCCATCCCATTATCCCATCCCATCCCATCCCATCCCATCCCATCCCATCTCATCCCATCCCATCCCATCCCATCCCATCCCATCCCATCCCATCCCATCCCATCCCATCCCATCCCATCCCCATCCCATCCCATCCCATCCCATCCCATCCCATCCCATCCCATTCTCTATGTGAGCACATAGCAAGGCTTTGCAGTAGATCAGAGGGGTTTGGAGCAGAATCCCTCCCCCTTCCTAAATTTTATTTCCTTTAAGGATTGTCTGCTGGGCTGAGATCTGCCCACACAGGATGGGATGTTCCTTTCTTTCTCTCCCCAGAAGAAAAGGGAACGAAATGGAGCTGAGAATGGACTTTACCCAGGGCTGGGGCAGATTTTGTGTCCTGAGACAAGAACCTGAGCAATCCCCAGGGAAAATCCCCCTCCCTCAGCAGGAAGCTCCGTGTTCCCACACACCCAGGGTCGGGACAGGAGCACCAGGCTGACAAATGACCTGGGACAGACAGCGTCACAGATACTGGGAGAAAAAGCCATTTGTACACATTCCTGAGCCCGGGGACATGGCCGGATTGCACTCTGCCCAGCCAGGAGTCATTCCCACTGAGCTTGGATGGAAGGGAGAAGGGATTTGTGGCAGGGGTCCAACAAAACCCAGAGTTAATGGGATGACTTCCCAGAAATTAAGAAAAATGGACCAGCTTCTCCTCCAAGCGTGGGGGGCACCAGTGCTCAACCCCTCTTGTCACGCTGATTTTGGGGACAAGAATGGCAGGGGCCAGGCTGGCACCTACAGGCAGGAGCAGGCAGGTTTTGCAGAGGGAGGGGAGAGCTGAAGGCTCCGAGCTCTGGGCCACGCTGTGACAACGTGGTGTGCACTCAGCCCCTGCTGCAAAAAAATCAAGGCGGGCTGGTTAATTAAAGACTTGGGCCCCGAGATCTGCTTATTCAGGTCTGTGGTAGCAGTGCCATAAAAATTGTCACGCCCCCATTTCCCGGCAGGGACTGAGGCAGCTCCTGGAGGAGCTCCTCTGATCCCCCGGGGTCATTCCTCATGTGCTGCAGCATCACCGTCAGGGTTTTGTTCTGGGCAAGCTCAGCAACAGCTTTCACCCTGCCTGGGTGGACCTCAAAACCTGAATTTGGGCATCCATCCTTCCCTCCATCCGTTTGTGAGGCAGCCAGAAAATCCTGGACTGGCCCACGACCTGCTCTCAGCACATCCACAAAATCCACGCACAAACACAAACCCCAGTGGGACGTGCCCACCACTGACACCCAGAGCTGCGGGGCTCTGGCTCCTCCCCCACCCCAAACCACGGGGTTTTCACCCAAATCTTGTTCCCTCTGCCTCGGCACGTCCATCAGCATCCAGCCCCTCATTCCTCGACTCCAGAGCCGCCCCCAGCCCCGCTCTGCAGCACATGACCCCGGGAGGGGCGATTTGGGGTGGGGGAGAGCCGGGGAGGGGAGGCGGGGGGTTTGCCATGTATGCTTTTTATTGCAGTAATTCTTTTATCTTGTTCTCGCACCCTGAACAGTATAAGCGTTCATCAAAGTAATTGACGTGGATGAAATTAGCGCTTCCTGCTATGTCGGACAGATAAACTTTGCTGAATATTGATTTTGCACAAAGAAAATGACATGTGCTTGGTCCTCACCCTTTATCTGGACGGAGCAGGGAGATGCTGGGGGAGGCAGGGGGGAAGGAGGCGAGCCTCCGCTGGAGAAGCATCCATAAGAATTACTTTTATCTCTTCTTCCACGAGAAGACAACAGAAGATAAGGCTGGGCGCCAGTGTGGGGGGGGCGAGAGGGGGGATGAGGGAGAGGAGCCCAGCAGAGACCTCCCCCGTGGGCTGGAAGGGGCTGGGGGCTCTTTGTGCCTGGCTGCCCGGCAGGAGCAGGGCTTGGGGGAGATAACCGGGCTTTGCCGGGATGGGAGACCCCGGGAGAGAGCAGACAGACGCGTGGGCTGTGTTTCCCCACGCCGGCTGGTGTGGAGGGCTGGGGTGTCACATCTCAGGGGGTGTGACAGCCCCTCCGTGCCCCGTGGATCTGCTTGGGAATGGTGGGGCTGTGGGAAGGGAAAAGAAACCCACGTGGGCAAGGAGAAGATTTCACTTTGGAGCTTCGTTTTCCCTGAACAGCAAAGCTCCTCTGCTTGATCCCATCCTGCACCCAAACACCCCAAAAAGTCCCTCTGCTCCCTGGGGGGACCCTGCCCCTGGCACTGCAGCCACATCCAGCCCTGAGGCTTGGAGCCAGCGCCAGGCTCTGGAGAAAGGGAGGAGCACAAAGCTTTGCCACGTGCCTGTTTTCCCAAAGAAAGGGCAAAGGTGGAATATCTCACCGGGTGAACACCAAACCAGCCTCTGATTGTTTCCCAAGGCTTTGGGAAATCCATCCATCCACCTTCATCCAGCCTGGGTCACCTCCAGCTCCCGGGGGCCGCCAGCCGCTGGTGCCACCACGGGACTGCTTGTGCAAAGCTCGGCACTCCTGACAGCTGAACCTGGCTCGGGAAGCAAATGTTGAAAGTCTCCCTGTGTGAGGCTCAGAGAGCCGTGGGGAGGCACGTGGGGAAGGAGCTGTGGTGACCAGTGGTGATTTTATATCTCATTTATGAGTATTTTATACAGAAAGGCTGAAACAGGGGGTTGTAGAAAGTAATTATCCTGAATTTCCCACCTCGTGCTGGGTGGAGCTGGGCATGGAGCAGAAGGCAAGGGGGGAGATGGATTTTGGGGAATCCACCCGTTCCCTGAGCCCATTTGGAGCCACAAGTAAAGCTGAAGATTTTGGCTCAGTTTTGAGGGGGCTTCTCTGGGTGCTGGTGGCTCTCTGATTTACTGAGACATGATGGTGTGAAGCTCCAGCAAAACCCCTCTCCCTCAGCAGCTTTGCAGAGGACAGGCTCCTCCTGTACAAGGTCCTTTCATTATTTTTCTACAGGCTAAACCACAGGTGCTGGAATCTTGTCCATACATTTCCAAGGAGCTGGGCTCAGCATGCACCCTTACACTGAGCTGAAAAAATCCGTGTTTAATGGCTAAAAATCCAGGATTTCCCAGGTGGAGCTGAACCCCCCAAAATCCCAAGACCTTCCCTTCAGTCTGGCTGTGCTGGTGAAACGCTCTGCTGGGTCAATTTACGACCCCCAGCTCTCCCTGTTTCCCCCAGATCCTGCTGGGGGGCAGCTCAGAGTCTGGCAGTGCAGAGCCAATAAAAAGTCTGCAATATCCCAGACCCCTGAAAAATGACTCCTTAAAGCACTGTGGGGATGAGCCAGCCCAACCCAGCACTCATTTTAACTTCCCACCATCCCAGCAGCAGCTCAGGTCACTAGCAGGGGCATCCAGGTCCTTCAGTTTTCCTGGGAATATCCACACCTGATCCCATATCACAAACCCCTTTTATCTGGGAAATAAGGAGCCATTTCTGTGGCTGTTTCCCCAGGGTGATGTTCCCTTGGAAGGCTCCATTTTAAACCCTTGCACCCTCATGAACCAGCAGAATTCACACCCCTGGTGGATTTGTTCTGCTTCCCACTTCCCATGGGAGTTTCCTGCATCCCTAGCTAAAGGAAATCCAGATTTCATCTCAGCTGGATCATTACAATTTCTGACTTTTTTGTTTCCCCAGATATATTAGGCCTTGGGAAAAAAGAATAAAAAATGCAGCCTTTAGGTTGCAGCCTGTATTTTCTAGACACAGTGCCCTGACATTGAGAGCAAAACGGTTGATGCAAATAAACGCATTGTCAGGCATGCTTTTTAGTCCCTGACACCTCTGGTAAATCTGCATTTATTATTTAGTGAATTGAGTGGTATTAAATCAGAGTCATAATCGATTTGGGTGCCCTTGTGCTCGGTATTTTATATCCTCCTGTGCATGCTTTGTTTGCAATTTCTCTATTATTTCTTTTTAGGTGCATTATATATTTTCTTTGAAATAGCATCACACTGCTCATGGGTCCCCAGCTTCCCAGGAATGCTCCTGCCAGTAACAGTTTGATGTCTGTCCCTGTGCCCACCACACCCCCTCCTCTCAGGTCTGTCCCGTTAAAGAGACCTTTGTAAAAATTATCTTTATTGCTGAATTCCACGGACAGCTGCCCAGTTTGTGGGCTCACAGCTCAGAGATTTTCCTGCAGGAGCCAGAGGATGTTCAGGGATGCCCACGGTGCCAGGGCTTGTGATGCAGAGGAGGTGCCAAGCTAAGCCTGATCTCAGCAGCTCTTTGGGCCCTGTCACTCTGCTTTCTTTCTGGTGAGAAGGTGCTGGGGAGCAGAAGCTGAGTGAGAACTGAGTCACTTCGAGCTCAGGTTGGTGTTTTGGCCACCTCAGCAGCAGCACAGGCCACCTGTCACCTTGCCCTTGCCCATGCGTGAGGGTCCCTGCTGCCTTCCATCCCATTGCTCCTGCAGGCAGCCTCATCCCACCCCTGTGTCCTACATCTCATGCCTTGCCAGCAAAGCCCAGCTCTCACTCCTGACATCCTCCCAAGTCCAGTCGGGAGCAGCACTTGCACCCGCCTGCCCAGAGGTTCCTGCAGCCAGAGCTGGGCCAAGCAGCTCCTGCCATGGCCCTTCCAGCCTGAGATCATGGCAGCCCACCTCTCCAGGATGGGTGTGCTCCTCCCATCCCCCAAGCCATGGTGTTCCAGCTCCCCAGGATATTGTCATGTCCATCTCCCCATGGCATGGTCACCTCCATCTCCCCCATGGCATGAGTGCCTCCATCTCTCCATGGTGTGGTCACTCCCATCTCTCCATGGTGTGGTCACTCCCATCTCTCCATGGCATGGTCACCTCCATCTCTCATGGTGTGGTCATGCCCTCCTATCTCCATGGTGTGGTCACCTCCATCTCCTCCATGGTGTGGTCACCTCCATCTCCCATGGCATGGTCACCTCCATCTCTCCATGGTGTGAGTCACCTCCATTCTCCATGGTGTGGTCACCTCCATCTCCTCATAGTGTGGTCACCTCCATCTCTCCATGGTGTGGTCACCTCCATCTCTGCATGGTGTGGTCACTCCCATCTCCCCATGGTGTGGTCACCTTCATCTCCCCATGCTGAGGTCACCTCCATCTCTCCATGGTGTGGTCACCTCCATCTCCCCATGGCATGGTCACCTCCATCCTCCTCATGGCATGGTCACCTCCATCTCCCCATGCTGAGGTCACTCCATCTCTCCATGGTGTGGTCACCTCCATCTCCCCATGGTGTGGTCACTCCCATCTCTCCATGGCGTGGTCACTCCCATCTCTCCATGGTGTGGTCACTCCATCTCCCCCCATGGTGTGGTCACTCCCATCTCCATGGTGTGGTCACCTCCATCTCCCCATGGTGTGGCCTTTCCCCATCCTCTCCATGGCGTGGTCACCTCCATCTCCCCATGCTGAGGTCACCTCCATCTCCCCCCATGGCGTGGTCACCTCCATCTCCCCCATGGTGTGGTCACCTCCATCTCTCCATGGTGTGGTCACCTCCATCTCCCCATAGGTGTGGTCCCTCCCATCTCCCATGGTGTGGTCACCTCCATCTCCCCATGGTGTGAGTCACCTCTATCTCCCCATGGTGTGGTCACCTCCATCTCCCCATGGTGTGGTCACTCCCATCTCTCCATGGTGTGGTCACTTCCCCATCTCCCCCATGGTGTGGTCACTCCCATCTCTCCATGGTGTGGTCACTCCCATCTCCCCCATGGTGTGGTCATCTCCCCATGGTGGTCCTCCCATCTCCATGGTGTGGTCACTCCCCATCTCTCCATGGTGTGGTCACTCCCATCTCCCCATGCTGAGGTCCTCCATTCTCTCCATGGGTGGGGTCACCTCCATCTCCCATGCTGAGGTCACCTCCATCTCCCCCATGGTGTGTGGTCACTCCCACTCTCCATGGTGTGGTCACCTCTATCTCCCCCATGGTGAGGTCACTCCCCATCTCTCCATGGTGTGGTCACCTCCATCTCCCCATGGTGTGGTCACTCCCATCTCTCCATGCTGAGGTCACCTCCATCTCCCCATGGCATGGTCACCTCCATCTCCCCATGGTGTGGTCACTCCCATCTCTCCCGGCCTCCTCTGACCTGGACTGGTCAGGGACAGAGCGCCCTGGACATCACTCCAGCCCAGCACCACCCTCCGTGCCAAGGTGCAGTGTGAGAATCATCCCACCCAACTCTTTTGGATGAAACTTTAGCGAAGTTACTAAACCCTGGTGCAGCTGGGCCCTGCTTTATAACCCCACGTGATGCTGCTGGGACTCACCAATGTGCAGACCCTAACCTGGCATTTTCCAGGGTGATTTTCCCACCCTGCCCTCCCTGCCCTCCTGGGCCTTGCCCTCCCCTAGCTGCTGTCCCCTCTGTCACACATCCACGAGCACCCAGCTCAGCCCCACCTTGCTCGTGGTCCTGGTGCCCACTGCCCCTCCCTCATCCCACCCTGGGGTTGCTGCATCCCATCCCTCCCCCCGACCTCCCTCCCTCCCCGTCCCCTCTGCGCCTGTTTTCCCATTTATCTCCTTTGCCTGGTGAATATACATAAATACTGAGCAACTGTGTCTAGCAGTGACCTTACCTGCCCTGACTAAATTCATGTAGTGTCTGTGAAGATAATTCGGAAAGCCATAAGAAGATAATAAAAAGGAAAGATAAAAAAAAAGAAGAAAAAAAAGGGCAAGCATTGTGGTTTGTATTCTCTTATCTAACCTTCTGCAGGCCCTGGGTGGGAGGTGCAGTCCCTCGCTATTTAAAGGGATGCTGCGGTTGGGGAACTGCACGAGGCAGCTGCTCACAGGGAGAGGGATGGCACAGCCACTGGTGCCACCAGAGACAGGGCTGGCCAGCTCATGACCTCTGCAGTGCTCATGGTGTCCTTCTGGGTGGGGAAATCCTACTGCCAGCAAAACCCCTCTCAGAAATATCAGCCTGGTCTGACCCCTTCCCCCTACCCAAATCTACGGGGACATCCCGGCAGGGATGGCAGCAAATAGGTGTAGCACTATGCCTTTGAGCAGCTGGTGCAAAGACTGAGCTTGGAAAGAGAAAAAACACCTCTCTGGGTGTGACTTTTATGGGTTTTCATCTAAAAATCCCGCTGCAGCCTGAAGGCAGAGGGGGCACTGATTGCGGGAGTTATCGCAGGCGTCATCGCGGCGGTGTCATCTGGGAGCAGCAGGGCTTGTCAGATAGACGGGGCCAAAATGATCCCGGGGAACAAACACAGCAACAGACCCCCAGGAGATAAAGCAGCAGGCTGGGAGAGAGAGTCCTGAGATTTCCCCTGCTCCAAGGAGCGCTGAGACCTCTGAAATCGCTTCCCCGTGGAATACAGCTCTGCTGTCCGAGCCCGTGCACAGCCACGTGCTGAGCTCTGCCCATCCTGCCCTGTCCTTGAGGCACGAGGCTCACATCAAAACCAACCCAAGAAACCCCCAAAAACCTCAGAGCTTTGCCCAAAAACACTTCGGGGTTTTATCCCCCTTAGCTTTGTGGCTTTGCACTGCTGGGATCTTAGGCATGATAAGCCAAACATCACAGAGCTGGGAATAAAAAGCTTTGGAAGAAACAATAAGAAAACCTTCAGCGTGCCAATAAAATTTGTGGTTAATGGGGTCACCCGAGCTCTGGGTCTTGGTCTAATGGGGTCACCAGAGCTCTGGGTCTTAGTGTAACAGGTCTCAGCCCTCGGGGAGCAGAGATGCTTGCAGGGGAGCCAGGTGCTCACCCTCTACGGCTCAGGCTGTGATGCTGGAAGCATCCAGAGCTCCTTGGGGTGAAAACCCTCCCTGGGTGAAGCTTCTCCCTTGGTGTGAGCCCGCTGCAAACCCCAAATCCGGGAGGAAGGGGAGGTGGGGGCACCAGAAAGCTCAACGCTCACAGCCAGGGGCAGCAGGTAGGAGCTGATGGAGAAGGGACAGGGACAGGCTGAGCGGAGGGACACCCACCCCACCCGAGGACAGCCCCTCCCCGGCGCCCAGCCCGGACACGGCGGGGCTTTTCTGCCGCCCTTTGTTCCGCAGCTCGCGAGTGGTGTCGCCACAAGGGCGAGGTGAAAGGGGTTAATTCGGGGGACAGAGGTAGGATGTGAAGATGCAGAGCAGGACAATGGGCCGCCTTCCTCTTTTTGTCAGCGCGGCCATTGTGCCGCGTGTGAAAAAATGAAATCTGTTTCATTTTTCCTCCCAGATGCGATCAGGGCGCCTCTATTTAGAAGCCATCAAAAAAAACAATCCGAAGTGCTCCCCGGGGGTGGGGGGACACCCGGGGGTGCAGGCTTGCCAGACACGGGTGTACCCTTACCCCACAACCGCCTCCATTTATTTATTTTATTTGGCGTTTAACATGAATTTGGATTTAACCCCTCCTGCACTCGGACGCTGAAGCAATACTGAGAGTCAGGGTTTGGGGAAGCTCAGGGGAGTTGGCAGGGCAGGGGCAGGAGGCTGGGATGAGGCCCAGCTCTCCATGGCCTTCATTCTGGATGTCACCTTGTCCCCTTCAGTCCCCCTCTCATTTTTGCAGCTCTGGAGTAACTGATAATCAATAATTCCCCTTCATCCTTGCAGAAGCAGATGAAAGTGGAAGGAAACCCAGTCCCACCGCTCTCTCCCCCCTCTATCTCTCCCCAAACCAATCCCTGGGTTTTGCTACCAACGTGAGAAATTTTCACCTCAGAGAAGGTGTGAAACTTGGCAGTTTTGTTCCCCTCAAAGGGAATTACAGCCCCTCACAGAATGCAAACAAACAAACAAATGCAAATTAACCAGGAAAAAGCATGGGGGTTTTTCAGTACACGTTTTAACATTTGCCTCAAATTAACAAATCCAGCTGGAAACTCTCAAGTTTTATTTTTTCCCATCCAAATCCACAGCTGGTTGTCCCTTGAGATGCTAGGCGTGGGTGAAGTGCAGCAGGGGGGGAACTTGGCTGGTGGGCAGAGCAAACCCTGAACCCCAATCTGCTCCAAGAACCACCCTCCAAAAATAAAAACCCATAAGGGAAAGGTGTGCAGAGCATGGGTAAAGCAAAGGGACAGGGGAGTTGGAGTCACCATCTCCTGCTGCTGGGAGCTCCCTCCTGCTCAGAGCAGCCCTCTGAGACCAAACCGGCTGGTTCCAGCCATGCCAGGGGCACTGCCAGCTCTCCCTTGTGTCCCTCAGGCTCCCCATCCCCTTTGGTGTGGCCAGCACCGTGCTGCTCATCTCCTCTCACACAGCCAACCTGGCCCGAGGCCCATCCCTGGGGCGATTTGGGGTGTTGAGGGACGCTGGCTTGGCAGCTCTGTGAGGGGCAGGTTTGGTGGCCAGGACACTTCCAAATTCCTTTCACTGTGTTACCGCATCAGTGTGGAGGTTCTGTGGGGGTGACAAACAAGCCCAGGGCTGTGCAGGGATCCTGGAGCAGAGAACAGGATTTATCTGCTGCTTGCACCACTGGCCTCTCAGCAGCTCCGTTCCTAGTCAGGGGAACACGTACCCTGCTCCTCATCCCACCCCCCAAACACCCACCCACCACACGGACACGCTGCAGCCACCACTGGCTGAGTTTGGGGGCTGGACGGGGACAACAGGACGTGACCCAGAGCCAGCTTTTCCCAACCTCCTTCTCCCAGCGACAGCAGGTGGGACCGGGGGAGGGAGCACAGGTCAGGACCATCCTCCTCCCCTCCTCCTCCTCCTCCCGGGCTCTTTTGTGCCAGAGCCGGGCAGATGGAGTGTCCCTGCCAGCTCGGTGGCCACAGTCCCCCTGCAAGCCCGGCTTCATCTGCCACCGTAGCCCCGTGCCCCCGCCAGCCCCGCGTTGTGTCCCCGCTCGTCGCAGCCCGGGCGGCTCCGTCCCCTCGGATCCCGGGGCGGCGGCGGGTGGGACCCCGCGGCCGGAGAGAGGCAGGATGGCAACTTGGCAGGGAGAGCGTGGGTGTCAGATCGCATAAATCAAGCTCCAGAGCACTTCCTATTTCACCACTCTGCCTTCGAGTTGTCCAGTGAAACCGTTAATTAATTAGCTAATCCCGCAAATGAAGTGGATTCTAAATGGATCTCCCTCCCTTCCCCATTTAGGTAATTACTGCTGAGGAGCTTTTTGTCAGAGTAATTTTCCAGCAGGGACGGCCCCGGCTGGCGGAGAATAATTTGAAGGAAATAACACCAGAAGTGGGGATAAAGGAGACTCCACCCTGCCGGGCAGTGCAGCAGGGCCAGGACACCTCTGCCTCATCTGCCGGCAGGGAGTATCAGCACAGGACATGTGCAGCACCCACGGGTGCGAGACAGTGGGAAAGGCCATCCCACGAGCCACAGCTTCTCTGTGCTCACACGGGCTCCAGCTTCTCCCTGCCTCCCCCCAGGACGTGTCCAGGCTCTGCACAGTGTCAGTGCTCCATCCACAGCCACGGGTGAGGCTCTGAACCGCCCTGACCCACTGGGAGATGTCCCTGCCCCTGGCAGGAGGCGCAGGATGATCTCTAAGGCCCCTTCCAGCCCAAACCTGCCTAGCACCTCTTGATCCCTGCAGTGGCTCGGGTGGCCAGGTGCCAGCGGGTGTCCCCACACCAGGGTCACACCTGGCTGTGCCCTCACTCCAGCACCTCCAGCCACACCTTGAGCATGCTCCCCTCTGAAGAGCTCCCCACAAGGAGAAAAACCCCAAAACCTCCAAGAGGGTTTCTTTTCCAAGCCAAGCAAGTGGGGATGGGGGTTTCCACATGGCTGAGCAGAGGAATCAACCACCCGAGGCCTTAGCCCAGCACCTGTTGGGGCATTTATTTCAGAGTCAAGGCACCAAGATAGCACTGGCACATCAGGAGCAGCACTTCTCCTTCATATCTTGCTCTTTCCATGCCCCTGCACAACTCTGAGTCCTTTTTTTTGCTCCTGCAGCTATGTCAAGCAAAGTTTCTGAGTGAAGATTTTTCAAAGGCACGCCGGGTTTTTAGATCCTCAGCTCCACGTCCCTGAGCTGTGCTGTGTCCAGCAGAGATAGGGCAGGAGAGATGCCAGTTGCCTGCTGCAGCCCAGCAGCCTTTGAACTGCCAGGCTCAGCTCCGAGCACTGCTCCAAATCAAGGAAACTGCTGCAAAGAATGCGGCTCCGCCTCTCATCCGGGCAGAGAGAAACCTCTGGGTGCTGACAAATCCAGTGCAGCCACGAGGCTGCAGACGCGCCCTCCCAGCCATTCCCGACCTCCAGGCACCAGAAACAGGAGTTTTGGGGTTCCTCCCTCATCCTCAGATCCACTGGAGTATTTCTGCAGTGCTGATGCTAGCGCATGTGGTCAGAAAGCCGCAGCGATGGGTGCAGGTCTCCAAGGAGAGTGCCAGCTCACTCGCTACAGGGAAAATCTCTTCACTGCTTTCTACCATTTAACAGGTTGCCTGCAGCCTGTCTGTAGAACAAGCATTCCCATCTTTTCAGAGGCTCCCTGAGCAGCCAGCCTGCACCTGGCAGGAAGAGTCACGATTTCCATCCTTTCCCACATACTTGGGTACCCCTGGGACACAGAACGAGCGTCTGCTTTTGGGAAGCTCGTTGCCTTCCACCAGACTCTCAGAAAAACCTGGTACTGCCAAAATGACCCACCAGAGACAAGCATAGGTGATGAAGGCAGAACTCCTCTTTCTGCCTAAGGTGTAGCCAATGGGGTGGGTACAGCTAAAACTGTTTTAATACTCTGTTTTCCTAGGGTTCTCCCCGAAATACAGCTGCAATTTGTCTTGAAGCACTGCTGGTGGTGCGGGATTTACCTCCCATCTTGCCGGTTTCTGGCTACTCTTCCGGCTGCCTTGCAAAGTCTGGCGAGGCAGCTCTTGAAGTTTGCTGCTTCTCACAAATGTAGTTAACGACACCAGCATTTCCTCTAGAAACCAAGAAATAAAAAAGTGAAATAGCATCCCCAGCACGAAATACTAGAGGGAATTCTACTGGAGGTAGTCTGGACACAAGACTTGCTCTGGGGTTGGTCCAAGTGGTACGGTGAGGACCCCAGAGATGCTTGGAGGGGGATCATGAGGCTCTGCTAAGAACATGGAAGATCTTTACAAGGATTGTTGTAGTAGAGCTTTGGGTGTTTCTAGAGCTAAGGACAGGACATCTAAGGGCACTGAGCTGGATAGGTGGCGAGGGTGCTGGCTCTCAGATTCAGGCTGTAAAACCAAAAACTGAAACAGGGCAAGGGCTTAACAGCAGTGCACTCCCGGGGAGTTACTGCAATGGGCGGCAGCACGGGATAAGGAACATTCTTCAGGGGCACTGCTGATTCGATGAGAGCCAGGCCCAAAACCTGCTTTAAAACCTCCAGCTGGGCCAGAAGTGCCTCTGTGGTATGCTGCCGGGGTTTTGCTTTATATTTTCCGGGGCTTCTGCAGCGTGTAACTCGAGCTTCACGTTGGGTGTTGGTGAGTTCTCTTTACAAGGTAGTTGGACCCAAATTTGTTCAACTTCCTAGGTAGAGAATCAGGGATGCCCAGTGCCCAAAGTCGCAAACAATGGTGAGGGAAGGGGGCAGGTGGTAAGGGGCTGGGGCACTTCATAGCTGGGGCTGTGGTTGGACAACTGACCTCTAATGTGGTAAGATGAACAAAACTCATAAAGTGTAAACTGAAGTGAGCCAGGATCCATCTTGGGTTTGATTTGGGTGCAGCCCAGCTGAGCTCTTGCACTGCTACAGGGGTGAATCCTTTCAATAAACTTAACTATTGTAGTCCTTCTGCATCATGCAGGAGCTCTGTTCCAGAGTCAACTGCACCGAGGCATCAATTCCCCGGCACCCAAAGGGAAGACCTCGAGGCATTTCCACCAGGACAGCAGCGGGAGTTGACAGCCCACAGCCAGTTGCTCTCCACTGCTTCAGCCCCGTGCAGAGGCTGCGATGGCTTGTCTGCATCTCCTCACCGGCTCCATTTAGCCAGAATACAGCCAGAAGAATCGAGAAGACCGAGGTTGAACCGGAGGGCATCAGAAGACCAGCGGAGAGAACGGAGCAGCGAAGCCGAGTGGCACCGCTGCCGTGCCCACCGCGCCGTCCCTCCCTGCGGGGACAGCCCGCTGTCCCTCCCGCCACTGTCCCTCGCTGTCACTGTCCCTCGCTGCGTGCCACTGTCCCATAACTGTCCTCTGGCTACTCCCTGCCCGCTGTCCCTCCCTGTCCCTCTCTGTCCCTCTCTGTCCTCCTGTC
>JAPFBE010000568.1:0-40944 GCA_034336665.1 Luscinia megarhynchos
CTCCATCCTGGGAATGATCCCCTCATCCCAGGAATGATCCCAGGAGCGTATCCCCCATCTCAGAATGATTCCAGGAATGATCCCCCATTCCAGGAATGATCCCAGGAGTGATCCCCATCCCAGGAGGGATCCCAGGAGCGCCCCCATCCCAGGATCGATCCCTCATCCCTGGCATTTCTCCTCCCTGCTCTGCCCAAGGGATATTCCCAGGGCTTGGTCTCAGAAATCCTCGAGAACGGGCGGGAAGCCTTTTTTGGGGAAACTCCTTGATTCTCGGGCTTGAGGAGGAGAATTGATTCGCCCGACTGCCGGGCGCCAAGCGGGGGGGGTGAATTCCCTGAATTCTCTCCCACCCAGACTCATGCTGCATCCTCGGGCAGGATGAGGGCGCGGAGCCCTGGCTGCTAGGTCTGCCAGGTGAGTGTCTCCTTCAGTGTCCCCTCAGCCTCAGTGACCTCACCTAGCGACTTCCGCCCCAGTGACTCCTGCCCAGTGTCAGTGTCCCTCAGTGTGTCCTCCCCCAGTGATCCCCACCAGTGACCCTGCCCAGTGTCCCCGCCCCAGTGACTTCAGCTGACTTCAGTGTCCTCAGCCAGTGTCCCCTGGCCAGTGTCTCGCCCCAGTGACCCTGCCTAGTGTCTCCTGCCCAGTGACCCTGCCCCAGTGATCCCCACCAGTGACCCTGCCCAGTGATCCGCCCTAGTGACTCCCTAGTGTCCCCAGTGATCCCTCGCCCCAGTGTCCCCGCCCAGTGCACCAGTGACCCTCGCCCAAGCATTTCCCAGCTCCTTTCTCACCGGCTTTTCCCTCGTTTACAAAACCCCGAGGCACAGCTGGGGGATCCAAACTCTCACCTTCACGGTCTAACCCCGTTTTTAGAGACAAAATCCTATTTTTTTTTGTGTCTCCAAGCTTCATTTTTACTTCCCCCAACTTCATTTTAATGTTCCAAACCCTAATTTTTATGTCGCAAACTCTCACTTTTATGTCCCAAAATATCATTTTTACATCCCTAGACCTAAATTTTAAGTCCCAAATCTTCACTTTTGAAACCCAAAGCTCTGATTCTGTGATTGAAAACTTCATTTTGTTTGTGCTACAAACCCTCATTTCTAAGTCCCAGACACCCTTCTTGCGGTCTAAAGGTTCATCTTAATGCCCAAAAGCTCATTTTTAAGGCCCAAAGTTCGGTTTTGAGAGTCCAAAGCCTCCGATTTAGTGGCCAGAGTTTTGTTTATAGACCCAAATACTCAATTTTTTTGGCCCCAAGCCTCATTTTGGGGCACCAAAGCCTCCAAAAATCAATTTTTAAGGCACAAAGTGTTAATTTTCTACCAGAGCATCATTTGAGGGATGATCAGGAGGTGCCACTACTCCCAGTGATTTTTGTTATTCCCCAAAATTCCCCCAAAATCCCACTTCGAGCTCATCTTTAGGCTTTGAGCTGGGGCCACGAGGCCCCGAGTGAGTCCCTCCTGCCGTGAGGACACGGAGGTGGCACAAAACCGGGACAAAATCCAGGAAAATGAGGTTTATAACCCCAAGGGGGGGCTGGCAGAGGCGGGAGGAAACGAGCAGGGAGGGGACGGGGCCAGAGCCAGGAAATTTTGGGTGAAACCGGCTCCACACAAAGGCTGGAGGACACATGGAAAATGTTAGAGGGGCGAGGGGAGGGGGCAGAGCCTCAAACCGCCCAAACCCCCCGAACCCCCCGAACCCCAGCCCAGGGGTGCTCCTGCCCCCGGGGCACAGAGGGATGCAGCGTGTGCTCCCCCCCCGGGAATTCCCATCCCTTCAACTCCTCCACGCCGGGTTTGGAGCCTTTCCCCAGATCCAGGGCAGGATGGGGATCCAGGGACTCGGGGGGGATGGGATCCTCTGGGATCATCTCTGGGATCACCTGGATGCTGCAGGGATCCCCAGCTGGGGCTGATCCTGCATCCCTGAGCACCCCAGGTCCTTTTCCCACCCTGCTGGGGGCAGGGCTGGGACTGGGGGTGGTGGGAGCAGGAAATCCCAAATCCTGGTTTGGGGTGCTCATGGGAATCCCAAATCCCAGTCTGGGGTGTCCATGGGAATGCTGGATCCAGGTTTGGGGTGTCTGTGGGAACCCCAAATCCCGGTTTGGGGTGTCCATGGGAATGCCAAACCCCGGTCTGGGGTGTCTGTGGGAACCCCAAATCCCGGTTTGGGGTGTCCATGGGAATCCCAAATCCCGGTTCGGGGTGTCTGTGGGAATCCCAAATCCCGGTTCGGGGTCTCTGTGGGAATCCCAAATCCCGGTTCGGGGTCTCTGTGCAGCCCCAGACCCCGGGCTGGGTGTCTCCGCCCCCGCCCATGCCCTCCCTGCCCCGCAGCGCTCCTGGTGCAGGGACAGTTCAGCCGGTTCGAGGGCATCACCTACCCCGAGCCAGCCCAGTACTCCCAGTACGACCAGCAGGCAGGTGAGCCTCAGCCCGGGCTGGACCTGCCCGGATCCCCCCGTGCTCCCTCCCCTTCCTCCCGCCCGGAATCCCAACCTTCCCTTCTCCTCCCTGCGCTCTCACTGCAGGTCCTCACCGAGCCTTTAGCCAACGCTGTATTAAACCTTTATCCAGTTACTTATTACACCTTTACCGATGCTTTATTAAACCTTTATCCAGTTATTTGTTAAACCTTTACCAATGCTTTATTAAACCTTTATCCAGTTATTTGTTAAACCTTTACCAATGCTTTATTAAACCTTTATCCAGTTATTTGTTAAACCTTTACTAATGCTTTATTAAACCTTTATCCAGTTATTTGTTAAACCTTTACTAATGCTTTATTAAACCTTTATCCAGTTATTTGTTAAACCTTTATCCAAGTCTTAATTAAACCTTTATCCAGTTATTTGTTAAACCTTTATCCAAGTCTTAATTAAACCGTTATCCAGTTACTTATTAAACCTTTATCCAATTGTTTTTTGAACCTTTACTCATCCCAAATCCCCCCCTGGTGGGAAGTGGCCCAGGCTCATCCCTGGAGTGCCTGGGGGGAGTTTTCCTGAACCCCCACGGAGTTCCAGGATCCCATTTCCCGCTCCTGACCCCCCGGGATGAGTTTTCTCCCTAAACCCTCCCTCAGTCTGTTTTTCTTTATCCCCAGAAATTCAGGATTACTACGATTACCATGGTGAGTGTTTCCCTAGGGGATGCTGGGGGGGATCAGGATTTTGGGGTGTCCCTGCACTGGGTGTCTCCTTGCAGATGTCACCCCCCGAGCCCCAGAGGAGCAGTTCCGGTTCCAATCCCAGCAGCAATCCCAGCAGGAAACCGTGCCAGCCCCGACCCCAGGTGGGTGACAATCCCCGGGGTGGGTGACAATCCCCGGGGTGGGTGACAGCCCCCAGGGTGGGTGACAGCCCCCGGGGTGGGTGACAATCCCCAGGACGGTGACAATCTCCAGGACGGTGACAATCCCCCAGGGTGGGTGACAATCCCCAGGACGGTGACAATCCCCCAGGGTGGGTGACAATCCCCAGGACAGGTGACAATCCCCAGGACGGGTGACAATCCCCAGGACGGTGACAATCCCCCAGGGTGGGTGACAATCCCCAGGGTGGGTGACAATCCCCAGGACAGGTGACAATCCCCCAGGATCGGTGACAATCCCCAGGACGGTGACAATCCCCGGGGTGGGTGACAATCCCCCAGGACGGTGACAATCCCCCAGGACGGTGACAATCCCCAGGACCGGTGACAATCCCGCCCCCAGTCCCGGGCTGGGCTGTCCCTTCCCGGCTTCGCTCGCTTTGCCTCTGAGCCGGGCCCGGTCCCATGGATGCTCCAGCCCCAAAATCCAGGGGGAGGGGCCGGGGAGGATTCTGCGGCACCCTGAAATTCCCTCCCCTGTCCCCTGTCCTTTGTCCACCTGTCCTCTGTCCCCTCTCTCCCCTGTCCCTCTGTCCTTTCTCCCTCTATTCCCTGTCCCTCTGTCCCTGTCCCTCAATTCTCTGTCCCTCTGTCCCCCGTCCCTCTATTCCCTGTCCCCCTGTCCCCTGTCCTTCTGTCCCCTGTCCCTCAATTCCCTGTCCCCCTGTCCCTCTGTCCCCCTGTTCCCTGTCCCTCAATTCTCTGTCCCTCTGTCCCCTGTCCCTCTGTCCCCCTGTCCCTGTCCCTCCCAGCCGCGCTGCCCGAGACGGAGCCCACGGAGCCGGGGCCGCTCGGTGAGTGCCGCCCCCGCCCCCGCTGCCCGCCCTGGGGCCGGGCTGTGCCCGGGGGGGGACAGCCGGCCCGGGGGCGCTGGCTGAGGAATTCCCGGGAATTGCGGTTTCGCAGACTGCCGGGAGGAGCAGTACCCCTGCACCCGGCTCTACTCCGTGCACAAGCCCTGCAAGCAGTGCCTGAACGAGATCTGCTTCTACAGGTGCGTGAGGGAGGGGAAGCGCTCCTGGTCCCTCTGCAGGTTTGGGGGACCCCTCTCCTTAACACCCCCATCCCTCCTATCCCCAAAATCTCCAGCCTCCGCCGGGTGTACGTCATCAACAAGGAGATCTGCGTCCGCACCGTGTGCGCCCACGAAGAGCTGCTGCGAGGTGAGGGGGGCGCCCCGAAAATCGGGACCATCCCCTTTTTGGGGAGGGGAAATCCCGCTGGTGGAAGCCCAGAGACCCCCGGGGCAGAGCGGGATCGCGCGGGGCTGCGCTGGGGGCCTGGCCCGCTCTCCCGGCCCTGCCCAGGGACGCTCCCCCGCTCCCCGCAGCCGACCTGTGCCGGGACAAGTTCTCCAAGTGCGGGGTCATGGCCACGAGCGGCCTGTGCCAGACCGTGGGCGCGTCCTGCGCCCGCAGCTGCGGCGGCTGCTGAGCCCGGGGCGGCTCCGGGACCCCGGGACGGCTCCGGGACCCCCGGGACGGCTCCGGGACCCCGGGACGGCTCCGGGACCCAGTTCTGGGACCCCGGGACGGCTCCGGGACCCCGGGACGGCTCCGGGACCGCTCTGGGATCCCGGGACGGCTCCGGGACCTCGGGACGGCTCCGGGATCCGGTTCTGGGACCCCGGGACGGCTCCGGGATCCGGCTCTGGGATCCCGGGACGGCTCCGGGACCACCGGGACAGCTCCGGGACCCCGGGACAGCTCCGGGACCCGGTTCTGGGACCCCGGGACGGCTCCGGGACCTCTCCAGGACCGCTCCGGGATCCGGCTCTGGGACCCCGGGACCGCTCTGGGATCCCGGGACAGTTCCGGGACCTCGGGACAGCTCCGGGATCCGGTTCTGGGATCCCGGGACGGCTCCGGGACCCCGGGATGGCTCCGGGACCACCGGGACGGCTCCGGAACCTCTCCAGGACCGCTCCGGGACCCCGGGACAGCTCCGGGACCCTGTGAACACTCCGGGACCCCTGCGCTGGGACCCCAGGACCCCGGCCCCGTTCCGGCCCCGGCTCTGGAATCCCCGGACTGCTCCGGGACCCCTGGACTGCGCCTGCCCTCGCCCTGACCCTGCCTGGGACCCCTGCCCCAGCCCTGGGACCCGGCCCCGCTCCGGCCCCGCGCCCTGGAGATCCCATGCATGAACGAGCAGCTCCCCGTGAATCCCGGGATTTCTCTTTTTTTTTGTGCACATAATGATTAAAACAGGGGGGTTTATTACTTTTTGTGCCTTTCTCTGCTCTGTGGTGGAGGGGGGAGCTCCGTCCCTGTGCCAGAGAGGCTCGGCAACTCGGCTCCTTCCTCTGGGGGTTATTCCCGATTTTTGGGGGCTCTGGGCTCCTTCCTCTGGGGTTATTCCCGATTTTGGGGCTCCCGCCTCCTTCCTCTGGGGGTTATTCCCAATTTTGGGGGCTCCCCGGCTCCTTTCTCTGGGGTTATTCCCGATTTTGGGGGAGTTTTTGGCGATCTGGACAATTCCCAGCTCTGTGCACCGGGGCTGTGATGGCTGGGGGTTAGAGGGGGTTGGGGTGTGAAATGCCGCATTTTGGGGTGTAGGGGCTCAGTCTGGAGCGGTCCCTACAGGCAGAAGTGCAGTGTGAAACGCTCGGGTAAGGTCTGTGTCACATGGACAATAAAGGGGGTTTGGGGAGGGCTTGGGGCCAGCTCTGGGGTGCTGCCCCGTTCCCCTACACAAGGGTTGGGGTCTCACAGTGTTAATCCTCTACAGAACGGTTGTGGGGGGTCTCACAGTGTTTAGGGTCCCCTATAGCCAGGGTGGGGTGTGCTGCACGTGGAGGAAGCAGGAGGGGGTGTAGGGCTTGGGGATTTTCTGCAGCTCTGTAGGAAATTGTGTAGGGCAGCTCTAGGATATGGGGACAGCTCAAATAAAGGGACAGCTCAGGTATGGGGGCAGCTCTGGGGTATGGGGACAGCTCTGGGATACGGGGACAGTTCAAATAAAGGGATAGCTCTGGGATACAGGGACAGCTCTGGGATATGGGGACAGCTCTGGGATATGGGGACAGTTCAAATAAAGGGACAGCTCTGGGATATGGGGACAGCTCAAATAAAAGGACAGCTCTGGGATATAGGGACAGCTCTGGGATATGGGGACAGCTCAAATAAAGGGACAGCTCAGGTATGGGGGGCAGCTCTGGGATATGAGACAAGTCTGGGATATGGGGACAGCTCCGGGATACAGGGACAGCTCTGGGATACAGGGACAGCTCAAACAAAGTGACAGCTCAGGTATGGGGGCAGCTCTGGGATATGGGGACAGCTCTGGGATATGGGGACAGCTCAAATAAAGGGACAGCTCTGGGATATGGGGACAGTTCAAATAAAGGGACAGCTCTGGGATATGGGGACAGCTCTGGGATATAGGGACAGCTCTGGGATGCAGGGACAGTTCTAGGATATAGGGACAGCTCAAATAAAGGGACAGCTCAGCTATGGGGGCAGCTCTGGGACATAGGATGTACCCCCTGTCTGTAGGGTGTGGTGTCTCCTGTCTATGGGGTGCAGCTTTGCAGCCTTCCTCTTGTCTGTAGGGTGCAGAGCTGGTCTGTAGGGCACAGTCTCCTTTTATGGGGTACAGCTCTCATCACAGGAGTGTCTCAGCTACAGGGTCTACTTCCCATGTATAGGGTGAATTTCCCCCAAAGCTTCTCTCTTGTCTATAGGGTGCAGCTTTAGCATCATCATTATTTGTTATTTATTAAGATTCCTTATCCTTCACTCTTCATTGTTATTAATCATTATTATTGGCTTTTGATTATTGCTTGTTTCTATTTCTTATTAATTATTCTTGTTATCCATTATTATTTAGGGATCTAATTCTACCCAGCCCAAATTTGGGCCTTTCCAAAATGCCAACTTCCCCCCAGAAAATCCCCTCAGAACTCCCAGTTTGGATTTTCCACATTTATTCCCACTGGGACTGAGGGGGGTTGGAGCCAGCACCTCCTGTCCCGTGGTTTTCCCAACCCAGAGCACCAATTCCCAAAAATTTCATACAAAACCCCACTAGTTCCTAAAAAATCCTTCAAAAACATAAATCCAGGGGGGTTTTTTGTTAGAAAAAGGGGAAAGGTTAGGATGGGTGAGGGCAGGGCTTGGAAGGCTGAAGGGGGATAAAACAGTTGGTTTTCTGGGGCTAAAAAAAGGAATGGGGAAAGGAATATTCCCCATTTTTTTGTTAAAAACTGAAACAGGAAAATGGGTAAACCACCCATGAGGTCCCAAATTGTACCAAAAATGGAGCAATTTTGTCAGCTGGTGGGAAAAGTGCAGCTTTTTCCTGGAGAAAAGGGAATGAGGAGGCAAAAATCGCTGTGGGTTTGGAGCAGAGAGATGGGGATGGATCCTCCCACCCCTGAGCTGTGCCGGGCTCTGCTGTGGATTTGGGGATGGGAATGGAATTGGGGATGGGATGGGATGGGGATGGGGGGATGAGGGGATGGGGGATGGGGATGGATCCTCCCACCCCTGAGCTGCGCCGGGCTCTGCTGTGGATTTTGGGTGGCGCTGGGTCCCCTCAGCCCTGAGTGGGGCTGTGCCAGTCCCGGCGGACGTCCCGGAATTCCCGGAATTCCCTAAGTCCCAGCGGGATGTCGCTGCAGCTCCTGCTCCTTGAGCAGCGCGATCTGCACGGGGAGGGGAGGGAGGGGACGGTGTGGGGGCTGCCTGTGTCCCCTTGTCCCCCCTGCGGTCCCCCCGGCTGTGTCCCCCACGTCCCCCCCGGGCTGTGTCCCCGTGTCCCCCGGGCTGTCCCCGTGTCCCCCCCCGGGCTGTGTCCCCCTGTCAGCCTCGGGCTGTCCCTCTGTCCCCCCGGCTGTCCCCCTCGTGTCCCCCCGGCTGTGTCCCCACGCCCCCTCGGCTGTGTCCCCCACGCCCCTCAGGCTGTGTCCCCCGTGTCCCCCCTGGGCTGTCCCCGTGTCCCCCTGGGCTGTCCCCCGTGTCCCCTGTCCCCCGGGCTGTGTCCCCCCTGTCCCCCCAGGCTGTGTCCCCCTGTCCCCCCGGGCTGTGTCCCCCTGTCCCCCGGGCTGTGTCCCCCTGTCCTCACCTGCTCCTCCAGGCCGCTACAGGCCGAGCCGAGGCCGCCCCAGCTCCCGCTGCAGCTCCGCCGGTGCCTCGGGCAGCGGCTACCGAGCTCCAGCGCCGACACCTGAGCTCGCGGGAGGGACCCGCACCCGAGCTGGGCACTGCCTGCCCTGGGCACCGAGCTGGGCACTGCCTGCACTGCCTGCCCTGGGCACCGAGCTGGGCACTGCCTGCCCTGCCTGCACCAGCACCCCGAGCTGGGCACTGCCTGCCCTGGGCACCTGAGCTGGCACTGCCTGCCTGGGCACCGAGCTGGGCACTGCCTGCACTGCCTGCCCTGGGCACCGAGCTGGGCACTGCCTGCCCTGCCTGCACCAGCACCCCGAGCTGGGCACTGCCTGCCCTGGGCACCTGAGCTGGCACTGCCAGACCGGGCACCCCGACAGCAGCCCAAGCCGGCACCAGCACCCCCTTCCAGCTGGGATGAGCCCAGCCCAGTACCAGCACTGGGACCATTCCCATTGGGATGAGCCCAGCCCA
The DNA here is from genome assembly GCA_034336665.1 of Luscinia megarhynchos. Classification (NCBI taxonomy): domain Eukaryota; kingdom Metazoa; phylum Chordata; class Aves; order Passeriformes; family Muscicapidae; genus Luscinia; species Luscinia megarhynchos. The sequence continues at coordinate 8,978 of JAPFBE010000568.1, forward strand.
GTGCCAGCACTGGGACCATTCCCATTGGGATGAGCCCATCCCAGTGCCAGCACTGGGACCATTCCCATTGGGATGAGCCCAGCCCAGTGCCAGCACTGGGACCGTTCCCATTGGGATGAGCCCATCCCAGTACCAGCACTGGGACCATTCCCATTGGGATGAGCCCATCCCAGTGCCAGCACTGGGACCATTCCCATTGGGATGAGCTCCATCCCAGTGCCAGCACTGGGACCGCTCCCCATTGGGATGAGCCCAGCCCCATCCCCTGGATCAGCCTCCCAGCCCCCTGGATCAGCCCATCCCTGGATCAGCTCCCCTGCCCCTGGATCAGCCCCCAGGATCAGCCCCCATCCCCGTGGATCAGCTCCCAGGATCAGCCCCCAGCCCCTGAGCAGCCTCCCATCCCGTGGGAGCAGCCCCAGCCCCCAGGATCAGCCCCCTGCCCCTGGATCAGCTCCCAGCCCCTGGAGCAGCTCCCAGCCCCCTGGAGCAGCCCCCTGCCCCTGGATCAGCCCCCCAGCCCCAGGATCAGCTCCCCTGCCCCTGGAGCAGCCCCAGCCCTGGAGCAGCCCCAGCCCCTGGATCAGCCCCCAGCCCCAGGATCGGCCTCCCAGCCCCTGGAGCAGCCTCCCAGCCCCTGGAGCAGCCCCCTGCCCCTGGATCAGCCCCCAGCCCCTGGATCAGCCCCCAGCCCCAGGATCAGCCCCCAGCTCCCCAGGATCAGCCTCCCAGCCCCTGGAGCAGCTCCCCAGCCCCTGGAGCAGCCCCTGCCCCTGGATCAGCCCCTCAGCCCCCTGGATCAGCTCCCAGCCCCTGGAGCAGCTCCCCAGCCCCAGGATCAGCTCCCCAGCCCCTGGAGCAGCCCCCCAGCCCCTGGAGCAGCCCCCCAGCCCCCTGGATCAGCCCCTGCCCCAGGATCAGCCCTCCCAGCCCCAGGATCAGCCCCCAGCCCCTGAGCAGCCCCAGCCCCAGCAGGGACCCACCCAGCAGCTCCTGGATGCTTCTGAGCCTCCTCCAGTCTCCTGCTCGGCCGAGCCCCCCAGGGAGACCCCGCCCCTACCGGGCTGGGGGAGGCTCCTGCTCCTGCCCCTGGACAGAGAAACACTAAATAAACTATGTGTAATAAAAATGCAGATAAACCTAAAAAATATATTAGAGTAAAATATATACATATATATTTGTGTGTATATATGTGTGTGCATATATATATATTTATTTAAATATATATATATGTGTATAGATATATATATAAATATATGTGTATATATATCTGCTATCTAACACAGCATTAGATAATTAGATATGAGGTGATAATTAATTAGCCCATAAGGGTGTGGGGCCTCTATGGGCTATCCATGGGGTCAAAGTTCAGTGAATTTAGGGCTGCGGCCCTCTCACCTCCTCTTCTGCCCGGCCCTGGGGGGTCTCTGTGCATCCCTGCTCTCGGATCATCCCCTGCTCTCGAGCACTCCCCTGCCCCCGGATCATCCCCTCGCTCCCCGGAGCATCCCCTGCTCTCGCGAAGCCCTGCTCCCCGAGCATCCCCTGCTCCCCGAGCAGCCCGGCTCCCCGGATCATCCCCTCGCTCCCGCAGGCCTCCCGCTCCCTCGAGCATCCCCTCGCTCCCAAGCGCCTCCCTGCCCGCGAGCCTCCCGCTCCCCGAGCGCTCTCCCTGCTCCCAAGCAGCTCCCTGCTGCTCAGAGCTGCTCCCCTGCAGCGCCCCTGCTCCTCGATCATCCCCTGCTCTCGCGAGCTCCCCGCTGCTCCTCAAGAGCTGCTCCCTCAAGAGCATCCCTTCTCGCGCTGCCGCTGCTCGCCAAGCCTCCTCCAGCCCCTCCTGGGACACCGGGGACAGCGAGACAGCCCCCGCGGACACTCCCCAGGGACGCCCCCAAGACAGCCCTGGCCACCCCCGGGACCCCAGGGGAACTGGGATTGGGTCCAGCAAGAACTGGGACAGGATTCAGGGGAACTGGGGGAGCTGGAAGGGGCTCAGGGGTAGCTGGAAGGGGTTTTTGGGGGCAACTGGGGCACTGGGAAAGAGGTTTAGGGAAACTGGGGGAGGTGGGACGGGTTTCAGAGGGAACGGGAGAGTGGAAATGGCTCGGGGAGGTTGGGGGGTTTAGGGGAGAACTTGGAGGACTGGGAGCGGGGTCACTGAGAATGAGGGGACTGGGAAAGGGCTCGCGAGGAGCTGGGGGACTGGAGGGGTCTCAGAAGGAACTGGGGGCACTGGGAGGGGCTCCGATCCCACCTGGAGCAGCCTCCGGTCCGCTCTCACGGGCGGCCAGCGCGTTCTGGAGCTGCAGGAGCCGCTAGGAGCAGAGACCTGCCCGAGCTGCCTGTGGAGCCAGCCTCCCCGCGAACGGGCCGAGCCGAGGGCTCTGAGCCAGCTGTACCCAGAGCTGCTACTGGGAGCGGGAACTGGGGGCACTGGGGCACTGGGAGGGGGCCCGGGGAACTGGGGGCACTGGGAAGCCATTCAGGGAAACTGGGGAAGCGGGAGGGGTTTAGGGCTAACTGAGAAGGGGGTTCAGGGGGACCTGTGGGGCTGGGAAAAGGCTCAGGGGAAACTGGGAGGAGGTTCAGGGAAAACAGAGGAACTGGGAGGGGATTTGAGGCGACTGAGTGGGTGTTCAGGAGGAATTCAGAGGATCTGGGAAGGAGATTCGGAGACAACTGGGAGACTGAGAGGGGTATTTGGGGAACTGGAGACAACTGGAGGGGACCCAGGGGGAATTCGGGAACTGGGCTCAGGGGGAACTGGGGGTGGGTCCAGAGGGAGCTGTGGGGCCGGGAGGCGCAGGGAGGGCGCAGGGAGGGCGAGGAGCCGCTCGGGCCGCGGTACCTGCGCGCGGAGCTGCCCCGCCAAGCTGCCGCCTCCCGCGCGCTCAGCGCTCCCGCGGGGCCGCCGCCCAGCCGCGCCTCGCCCAGCTCTCGCCTCCAGCGCCCGCCGCTGCAGCTCCAGCCGGCAGCTGCGGCTCTCGCTCTCCGCCAGCCTCTGCCGCGCCGCCTCCAGCTCGCCCAGCTTCTCCTGCGCCCGCGGAGCCGGGATGTGGCAGGCGCGCACCAGCCGGGCTGCCCGGGTTCCCACCCGGCACACCCACCGTTCCCACCTGACAGACCACCATTCCCACCTGGTACAGCACCACTCCCACCCAGCACACTGCCACTTCCACCAGGTACAGCACCGCTCCCACCCTGCACAGCACCGTTCCCACCTGGTACAGCACCATTCCCCACCTCTGCACAGCACCATGGCCACTGACAGACCACCACTCCCACCTGGCACACCCCTGACAGACCACCATTCCCCCACCCTGCACAGCACCGTTCCCACCCGGCACACCCACCGTTCCCACCCGTTTTTCCCCATTCCCACCTGTTTCCTCCATTCCCCCTCATTATTACCCTCGCTTCCCTCCATTCCCCGTTTTCCCCGACTTCCCCCACCCCCGCTTTCTCCATTCCCACCTCCTTTTTCCCCCCATTCCCACCCGTTCTTCCTACATTCACACCTGTTCTGTCCCCACATCCCCACCTGGACTCCCTCATTCACACCTGCTTTCCCCCATTCCCCTGCTTTTTTCCTCTTTTCCCCCATTCCCCTTTTTTCCCCCATGTTTTCTCCTATTCCCTCGGTTTTCCCTCTCCTCCCTCGCTCTCTTATTCCACCATCCCCCCCTGCTCCTGCTTCCTGCTCCCTCGCTCCCGTGCTCCACCCGCGCCAGCCTCGGCGGAGCGCAGGCGCCTCAAGCAGCTCCCCTGCAGCTCCTCGCTGGCAGCTCCGAGAGGCTCTGCTCTCAAGAGCAGCAGCAGCGCTGGCTGGCGCTCGGCTCCCGCCCTCATGGGGACAGCTGGGCTGGCTGTGCGGGGCCCTGGGGTGCACTGGGGCTACTGGGGTACACTGGGGTTTATGGGGTCCACTGGGGCTACTGGGGTCCACTGGGGCTACTGGGGTTCGGGGTGCAGTGGGCTTATTTGGGTTCAGAGGGTGCAGAGGAATTATTGGGGTTCATGGGGTGCAATGGGGCTACTGGGGTACACTGGGGCTACTGGGGTGCACTGGGGGCCACTGGGGTTTATGGGGTGCAATGGGGCTACTGGGGTGCACTGGGGCTACTGGAGTTCATGAGGTGCAGTGGGGTTATTGGGGTTCCTGGGGTGCACTGGGGCTACTGGGGTCTCAGGGGGTGCAGAGGGGTTTATGGGCTTCATGGGGTGCACTGAGGCTTTATGGGGTGCAATGGGGTTCCTGGGGGCACTGGGGCTACTGGGGTTCATGGGGTTACTGGGGTTCATGGGGTGCAATGCGTTACTGGGGTTCATGGGGTGCAATGCGTTATTTGGGTTCATGGGGTGCAGTGGGACTACTGGGGTTCAGGGAGTGCAGAGAGGTTACTGAGCTTTATGGGGGTGCAATGGGCTACTGGGGGTTCAGGGTGCAGTGGGGGTTATTGGGGTTCATGGGGTGCACTGGGGGCTTATAGGTTCAGGGGGGTGCAATGGCGCTATTGAGGTTCAGGGGGTGCAGTGGAATTATTTTGGGTTCATGGGGTTACTGGGGTTCAGGGGGTGCAGTGGAGTTATTGGGGTTCATGAGGTCAATGGGGTTACTGGGGTTCAGGGGAGTGCAGGGGGTTACTGGAGTTTATGGGTGCAGTGGAATTATTTGGGTTCATGGGTTGCTATGGGTTACTGGGGTTCAGGGGGTGCACTGGGGTTACTGGAGTTTTATGGGGTGCACTGGAGTTATTTGGGTTCACGCTGCAGAGGGGTCACTGAGGTTCATGGGGTGCAGTGGGGCCACTGGGGGTTCATGGGGGTGCAGTGGGGTTTATGGGGTGCAATGGGGTTACTGGGGTCTCAGGGGTGCAGTGGTGTTATTTGGGTTCAGGGGGTGCAGAGGAATTATTTGGGTTCATGGGGTCAATGGGGTTACTGGGGTTCATGGGGTGCAGGGGTTACTGGGGGTCTGGGGGAAATTTTTAATGGGTATTATTATTATTATTATTATTATATTACTATTATTCTTTAATGTTTAGGGTCTTTAATTTTATTTTATTGGGATTTATGGCGTTTGCACAGGGGGTTTTACCAGTTTTACTGGGTTTCGTGCAGTTTACCAGTTTAACTGGTATTTACACGGGATCCACAGGGGAGTTTACCAGTTCTAGTGAGGTTTATGGGCATCCATGAGGGTGTTACCAGTTTTACTGGGAGTTGTGGGGGATGCAGAGGGGTTTTATTGGGATTTATGGGGGATGCACAGGGATTTTACTGGGATTTATGAGGGATGCACAGGGGTTTTACTGGGATTTGTGGGGGATGCAGAGGGGTTTTACTGGGATTTGTGGGGGACGCACAGGGGTTTTACTGGGATTTGTGGGGGATGCACAGGGCTTTTACTGGGATTTATGAGGGATGCAGAGGGGTTTTACTGGGATTTATGAGGGATGCAGAGGGGTTTTACTGGGATTTGTGGGGGATGCACAGGGGTTTTACCCATTTTATTTGGTTTGGGATATGTGGAAGTTTTCGAAGTTTTTACCACTTGTACTGGGGTATAAAGGAGGTACAGAAGAGTTTTACTGGGGTTTACTGGGATTTATGAGGCTTCCCAGCAGGATTTTGGACGCAATCCCGGGGAGCATCCCCCGGTGCGGGCAGCACCGCCCCCTCCCCGTGCCTCAGTTTCCCCTCGAGATCCCAGTCGCAGCAGGCTCTCGCAGCCGCCCGAACCAGCCAAACCCACAATTCGCATGAGAACGCCGGGCCAAGACACCTCACCAGCTCTCACCTCGGTGTCACCTCGGTGTCACCTCGCTCTCTCTCACCTCTCTCTCTCTCACCTCGCTCTCTCACCTCGCTCTCTCTCACCTCGCTCTCTCTCTCACCTCGGCTCTCTCTCACCTCGCTCTCTCTCACTCGCTTCTCTCTCTCACTCCGCTTCCTCTCACCTCGGCCTCGGGCCTCTCACCTCCGCCTTCTCTCACCTCGCCAGCTTCCTCTCACCTCGGGCTCTCTCTCACGGGCCTCTCTCTCACCCGCCTCCTCTCTCACCTCGGCCTCCTCTCTCACCTCCGCCTCTCTCCTTCACCTCGCTTCTCTCACCTCGGCTCGCCTCACCTCTCTCTCTCTCTCGCTCTCACCTCAGCTTCCTCTCACCTCGGGCTCTCTCACTCCGCTTCCTCACTCTCAGCCTCTCTCTCACCTCCGCTTCTCTCTCACCTCCGCCTCCTCCTCACCTCGGGCTCTCCTCACCTCGCCTCTCACATCCTCTCGCTCTCACCTCGGGCTCTTCTCTCTCACTCGCTTCTCCTTCACTCCGCCTCCTCTCCTCACCTCCGGCCTCTCACTGGGCCTCTCACCTCTCTCTCTCTCTCACCTCGCTTCCTCACCTCGGCCTCGGCTCTCACCTCGCCTTTCACTTCTCTCACTCCGCCCTCGCGACGAGCGATGAGAGCGATGAAGCGATGAAGCGATGAGCGATGAAGATGATGAAAGCGATGAAGATGAGCGATGAAGCGATGAAGCGATGATGATGAAGATGAAGCGATGAAGCGATGAAGCGATGAGATGCGATGAAAGCGATGAAAGATGAAACGATGAAGCGATGATAGCGATGAAGCGATGAAAGGATGAGGATGAAGCGATGAAAGAGCGATGGAAGCGATGAGCGATGAAAGCGATGAAGCGATGAAACGATGAGCGATGATGAAGCGATGAGAGCGATGAAAGATGAAGCGATGAAAGAGCGATGAGCGATGAAGCGATGAAGATGAAAGCGATGAAGCGATGAAGCGATGAAGCGATGAGTGATGAGCGATGAAGCGATGATGAAGCGATGAGGATGAAAGCGATGAAAGATGAGCGATGAAAGCGATGAAAGCGATGAAGATGAGAGCGATGAAGCGATGAGCGAAGCGATGAAAGCGATGAAGCGATGAGCGATGAGCGATGAAAGCGATGATGAAGCGATGAAAGATGATGATGAGATGAAGCGATGAAAGCGATGAAGCGATGATGAAGCGATGAAGCGATGAGACGATGAAGCGATGAACGATGAAGCGATGAAGCGATGAAAGCGATGAAGCGATGATGAGATGGAAGCGATGAAACGATGAGCGATGAGTGATGATGAAAGCGATGAAGCGATGAAAGCGATGAGAGATGAAGCGATGAAGATGAGGATGAGCAAGATGATGAGATGAGAGGAGCCGAGGGGCCGAGGAACGAGAGAGAGAGCTGAGATGAGAGTTTTGAGCTGAACAGGAGGAGAGGAGGATAGATGAGGAGCCTGAGCCGGATGAGAGATGAGACTTGAGGACTTGATGGATTTGAGGATTGAGTTTTGAGATTTGAGATGAGCCCGGATGATGAGGACGGGAGGAGGCGACGAGGAGAGGAGCGATGGAGCCGGATGGAGAGAGGGAGAGGAGAGAGGAGAGGATGGATGATTGATATTAACCGAGATGGATCGACGATTGGTATCTGTTTGACCTCTCACCATCCCGATCACTTCCTGGCAGCCTCCGTGCCGCCTCGGCCCGCCACCTTCTGCCTGAGGCCGAGGCTTTCACGGGCGGCTGCAGCTGCTCCCGCTGCTCCTCCAGCGCCACTCGGCTTCTGCAGCTCGCCTTTAGCTCCTGCCCCGGCCGGGTTGCTTTCTCGCCCAGCTCCCTCACCTGCCACGGGGACACGGGCGCTGGCGGCTGGCTCGCGGCGGCACCCTGGCGGCTCCCCGGCCCCAGCCTGACCCTGGCGGCGCAGCTCCTGCAGCTCCCCGGGCGAGCTCGAGCCGGCGCTGCCCAGCCCCGCAAGGCCGGGCCCGCAGCTCCCTGACACCTCCCGCTGGCTGCCGCTGCCGCCTCCAGCAGTCGCAGCCGCTGCTCCTTGTCCTCCCCTGAGGCTTAGGCTGCGGGGAGCGGGCGGCGAGTAGCACTCGCAGCACGCGCCCGCCCCAGCTGTGCCCCAGTTCTGCTCCATCCCGGTGTCCCCCAGCCCCACATTCCCATCACCTTGTCCTGAGGTGTCCTCCCGACCTGGAGCACGCCCCATCCCAACAGGGATGAGCAGCCCTGTCCCAACATCACCCTCCTCGGGCTGCGGGGTCACTCACCCCTGTGATAGCCAGCTCCTGCTTTTTCCTCACCCCGGCACCTCCCCAAATCCTGCATCTCCCAAATCCTGCACCTCCCAAATCCTGCTTTTCCTCAAACCAAGCATCTCCCAAATCCTGCATCTCCCACCTTGGGCTTCCTCATCCCGAGCACCTCCCAAATCCTGCACCTCCCAAATCCTGCACTCTCCCAAATCCTGCTTTTCCTCACCCTGGCATCTCCCAAATCCTGCACTTCCCAAATCCTGCTTTTCCTCACCCCGGCATCTCCCAAATCCTGCACTTCCCAAATCTGCACCTCCCAAATCCTGCATCTCCCAACTCCTGCACCTTCCAAATCCTGCACATCCCAAATCCTGCTTTTTCCCTCATCCGAGCATCTCCCTAAATCCTGTATCTCCCACCTTGGGCTTCCCTCATCCCGAGCATCTCCCAAATCCTGCACCTCCCTAAATCCCTGCACCTCCCTAAATCCTGCTTTTCCTCACCCCGGCATCTCTCAACTCCTGCACCTCCCAAATCCTGCACTTCCCAAATCCTGCATCTCCCAACTCCTGCATCTCCTAAATCCTGCACCTCCCAAATCCTGCTTTTCCTCACCCCCAGGTATACTCCCAAATCCTGCATCTCCCAATTCCTGCACCTCCCAAATCCTGCTTTTCCTCACCCGAGCATCTCCCAAATCCTGCATCTCCCAACTCCTGCACTCCCAGTTTGCAGTGCAGCCCCCTTGTCCCACTCCATCGCTTCTGACTCCTGCACCTCCCAGCCTGGACATTCCCTCACTCCTGAGCCTCCCCCTCGCCTCTGAGCTGCCCCTCCCAGGCGCTGACCTGCTTCCCACGCAGCCCCCGGCCGGGACGTGCAGCGATCATCCCGCGACTCCCCACCTGATGCGCCTCCCTCGGCGCTGCAGCGCCGCCTGCAGGTCCTCGTTGAGCGCTTGCAGCGCTCTCCTTCTCCCGGGCCGCGTTGCCCAGGGGCCCGGCCAAGGCCTTCTGCCCCGGCCAGCTGTCGCGACGTGCCGCTGCTGTCGCTGGGCCTCCCGCTGGCGCCCCAGCAGCTGCTCCCCGGCCCAGCCCGCCCCAGCGACTCAAGGCCAGCGCTGCACAGGCCTCCGCGCCTGCGCTCGCGGAGCTCAGCGGGCTTGGGGATGTCAGGGGCGGAAGGGCTTTTGGGGCTCACTCCCGCAGGGCTGTCCCGCTGCTGGGCCGCGCTGCCGCCTGGTCCCGAGCTGGGCCCCGCCAGGCTCAGCGCCCCGGGCTTCCTCCGGGCCATCACCAAGACAGCGAGCAGCTCACACCAAATCCTAGCAGGGACACCGGGCCTGGGACCCTCTCTGCGGGGCACGGCCAGGGAGGGGTCCCGGGCAGCAACGGGATGGATCCCGAGAGAGGAGGGTAGTGGGAATGGGGTCCCCGGAAAAGGGGACAGTGGGAATGGGGTCTCAGAAAGGGAGACAGTGGGAATGTGGGTCCTGAGACAGGAGGGCAATGGGGATGGACCCCGGAGAGGGGGCAGTGGAATGGGGTCCCAGAGAGGGAGGGCAGGGGAATGGGGTCCCAGGAGAGGGGGCAGTGGGGCTGGTGCAGGGATGGGGTGAGGGGCTCGGGTACCACAGCTGAGCCCCCAATGCCAGAGCAGATGTGGGTGAAGTTGGGGGGCTGCAAGATAACGGGGTGCTGTGGGGAGCCTTGGAATGGTGAGGATGAGGCTCAAGCAGGGGTTCAACGGGGAGTACCAGGAATGGGGGGGCTGCAATGGGGGGGCCATGGGGGATACCTAAGAATGGGGGCCCACAGGCCACCTAGGAGATATTCAGACAGGAGGGGCTGCAGGGGCTGGAACTGGGGTGACGGGTGGCTGCAGTAGCAGGGGACACTCTGGCAATGGGGGAGACACCTGGGCACAGGGGCTCTGGGGGCCTCGGGGGCTCTGGGGGGCTCTGGGCTGCCCTGCTCTGGGAGCCCCCAGACCCACCTGCTCCTTCTCCTGGCGGCAGCTGAGCTCCGCCGCCGCTGCTCCAGCTCATAGCCGCGTGGCCTCGGCCCAGGCTCTGCTGCAGCCTGGGACAGGGGTCTCGCCAGGGCCACCCGCCTCCTCCTGCTGCAGTGCCAGGGCCTGGGGGCACGGGGGCACAGGGACATGGGGGTGGCACAGGGCTGGGGGACACTGGGTGGCATAGGGCTAGGGGACACGGGGTGGCACAGGGCTGGGGACACGGGGTGGCACAGGGGACACGGGATGGCACAGGGACAGGGGACACGGGTGGCACAGGGGGATATGGGGTGGCACAGGGCTGGGGGACACGGGAGGGCACAGGGGGACACAGGGATGGCACAGGGACAGGGGACGCGGTGGCACAGGGGGATATGTGGCACAGGGCAGGGGAGACACGTGGGAGTGGCACAGGGGTGGCATCGGGGACACAGGGGTGGCACAGGGACAGGGGTGGCACAGAGGGACACGGGGATGGCACAGGGTGGCACAGGGGGACACAGGGTGGCACAGGACTGGGGGACACGGGTGGCACAGGGGACACGGGTGGCACAGGGCTGGGGGACACGGGAGAGGGCACAGGGGTGGCACAGGGACAGGGGTGGCACAGAGGGACACGGGATGGCACAGGGCACGGGGACATCGCCACCACCTAGCTGCTTCGGGCTTTGCGCTGCTGCTGCCAGCCAGCTCGGCCACCAGCCTCGTGCTCCTGCAGCGCGCTGCTGCCTCCAGCGCCTCCTGCCGCCCCAAATCACCAGCTGTAACCCCCCAAATCACCAGCGAACCCCCAAATCAGCAGCGAGCCCCAAAATCACCAGCGAGCTCCCAAATCACCAGCTGAGCCCCGAAATCACCTAGCTGAGCTCAAATTACCAGTGAGCCCTAAATCAGCAGCGAACCCCCAAATCAGCAGCAGCGAAAGCCCCAAATCACCAGCTAACCCCCAAATCAGCAGCTGAACTAAATCAGCAGCGAGCCCCCAAATCAGCAGCGAGCTAAATCACCAGTGAACCCCCACAATCACCAGTGAACTCAAAATCACCAGTGAACCGTAAGAATCATCAGCGAGCTCCAAAATCATCCGCAGGAACCCCAAAAATCGCCAGTGAACCCCAAACCAAACATTTCACCCTAAAATCCACATTGTTCCCCCGAGCAGGGCAACATTGTACCCCCAACAATCATCCTTAAAACCCCTAAAATCACTACAGGGCACCCCTAATAATCTCCAGCACAGCACCCCGAAATGGCATGGCCGACTCCCCTAAAATGCCTCCCCGCACCCCAAATCTCCCGCGAGCCCAGCTCCATCGCGAGCTCCAGATCCCCGCATGAGCTCGGATCCCGCACTCATCCTGATCCCCGCACTCCGCAGACCCTCGCGACTCCCAAATCCCCAAGCACCCCAAATCCCGCAGCTCCAGACCCCGCGACCCCAGACCCGCACTTTCGCCCCTCGCTGCCCTCGCGACCTTGTCGGCGCCGCAGCAGCTCCAGCTGGTCCCAGCAGCGCTGCAGCCGCCGCCTCGCCTCGCCGCCGCCGCCTGGCGCCCCGGCCAAGCCAGGCTCGTGGAGGGACAGGGGACAGGGGACAGCCTCGGACATGGGGACAGCCCGACAGGGGACAGCCCGACAGCAGCCTGACAGGGGACAGCCGGCATGGGGACAGCCCGGACAGGGGGACAGCCCGCATGGGGACAGACCCGCCAGGGGGACAGGGGACAGCCCGACATGGGGACAGCCCGCTAGGGGGACAGGGGGACAGGGGACAGCCCCGCATGGGGACAGCCTCGGCATGGGGACACCCCGACAGGGGGACAGACCGACAGGGGACAGACCGACAGGGGACAGCCGGACAGGGACGATGACACGCAGCTCCGCATGGGGACAGCCCGCATGGGACAGACCGACAGGGGGATAGACCGGCATGGGGACAGCCCCATAGGGGACAGGGGACACGGGACAGCCCGGCATGGGACAGACCACAGGGGACAGGGGACGGGGACAGCATGCATGATCAGCCCGACAGGGGACAGGACCGACAGGGGACAGGACCGAGAGGGACACTGGACAGCCGGACAGGGGACACGGGGACAGCCCGGCATGGGGACAGCCCCGGCATGGGGACAGACCGACAGGGGGACAGACCGGCATGGGGACAGCCCGACGTAGGGAACAGGAGGCAACGGGACAGCCGGGATGACAGGGGACACGGGGACAGCCGGGCATGGGGACAGCCCGGCATGGGGACCCCCCAGACATAGGGACACCCCCGCCAATGGGAGGTGGAGCTTCGAAGACAGATGGGGATGGGTGAGGATACGATGGATCGGGATGGATGGATGGGATGGGATGGGATGGATGGGATGGGATGGGTGGGGATGGGATGGGTGGGATGGGATGGATGGATGGGATGGAGGGTGGGATGGATGGGGATGGGATGGATGGATGGGGATGGGATTGATGGGATGGGATGGAGCCGGGCACTGCTGGGGCCGGGTGGGACCACGGGCTGGGACCCTCACCTCCAGCGCCTCCTGGCCCTGGCCCAGGCTCCGGCCTTGGGCCTCCCAGCTGCTGATTGCGGCCTGAGCCGTGCAGCTCCTGCTGCAGCTGAACACGCTGCCTCCAGCCCCCTCCTTCTCGGACCTGCGTGGACGCCGGCACTCGTGGCTGGGCAGGGCTGGGCAAGGGCTGAGCGGGCAGCTGAGCACCCCACGGAGCCTGCGCTACCTCAGCTGGCTACTGGGTGTGCCTGTCCTGGGCGCTTGGGCAGCCGCCAGCCTCACGGGCCAGCCCGCCCCTGCCCTGGCCAGGCCGGCCAAGGCCCCGCCCAGCCGCCCTGCTCACGAGCCGCCTGCTCCCCAAGCTCACCAGCTAGCGGCCTAGGGCCAGCCTGCTCCTGCACCCTGGGACTCAAGGGTGGCACTGGGGACAGCCCGGACAGCAGGGACAGCCTGGGACACCAGCGCTACAGCCCGGGACAGCAGGGACAGCCCGGGACAGCAGGGACAACCCAGGACACCAGCGACAGCCCGGGACAGCAGGGACAGCCCGGGACAGCAGAGACAGCCCGGGACACCAGGGACAGCCCGGGACAGCAGGGACAGCCCGGGGACACCAGCGACAGCCCGGGACCACCAGTGACACCTCACTGACCACCAGCCACAGCCCGGGGACCACCAGAGACAAACCGGGACACCAGCTGACAGCCCGGGGACCACCAGAGACAGCTCACTGACGACCAGTGACAGCCCAGGGACCACCAGTTACGCCGCATGTCCCCTCCCGACCCCCTCCCAGCTGTCCCTGGCACTCTCCCACTTTACTCCCCGGGATACAGCCTCAGTGGCCCCATGCCCCTCCCCCCACCCGCCCCAGGCACACCCGACAGTCTCCCCCATCCTTCCCAGTTACTTCCAGCACCCTCCCAGTTGCCCCCTCGCAGTGCCCACCTGGCCGAGGCTGTGCGGGCGCCAGCCGCCGTGGAGCCCCGCGCGCAGCTCCCCGCAGCTCCTCCCGCGCAGCCCCCCGCGCTGTCCCGGGGTCCCCGCTGCCCCGGCCCGGGCCCGCCGCTCGTCCCCGGGCCGGGGCCGCTCCAGCCGCGCCGCAGCAGCGCCAGCTCCCGCACAGCTCGCGGGTGCGAGCCGCCCCCGGCCCCGGCTCCTGCTCCTGCCGCTCCAGCCGCCGGCTCAGCTCCGCCTTTGTCCCGGGCCAGCCCGGGCCAGCTCGCTGGTCTTGGCCAGCTGCGCCCCGCAGCCGCGACCTCCGCACTCCGCTGCGCCAGCGCCAGCTCCCCGCGCATGCCATGCCCGCCGCAGCGGCACGGCTGCAGCCACCGGCTGCACCGGGCACCGGCACGGGCTGCAGCCACCGCTGGGCACCGGGCACCGGGCACGGGCTGCAGCCACCGCGGGCACCGGGCACCGGGCACCGGCTGCATCCACCGCGGGCACCGGGCACCGGGCACGGGCTGCAGCCACCGCGGGCACCGGGCACCGGGCACGGGCTGCATCCACCGCGGGCACCGGGCACCGGGCACGGGCTGCAGCCACCGCTGGCACCGGGCACCGGGCACGGGCTGCATCCACCGCTGGCACCGGCACCGGGCACGGGCTGCAGCCACCGCACCGGGCACGGGCACCGGGCACGGGCTGCAGCCACCGCCGCACCGGGCACCGGCACGGGCTGCATCCACCGCGGGCACCGGCACCGGCACCGGGCTGCAGCCACCGCTGGGCACCGGGTACCGGGCACCGGGCACGGCTGCAGCCACCGCTGGCACCGGGCACCGGGCACCCGGGCACCGGGCACCGGCACGGCTGCAGCCACCGCGGGCACCGGGCACCGGCACGGGCTGCAGCCACTCGCGGCCCGGGCACCGGCACGGGCTGCAGCCACCTCGCACCGGCACGGGGGGCACTGGGGCTTGGGGTACCAGCCAGACCCGGGGGCAACTGGGGGCATGGGGGACACGGGGGTAGTTGGAGCACCTGGGGGCTCCCCCTGAGGCCTGGGGACACCGGCTGGCACTGGGCACCGGGACACGGTGGGACTGGGGACTGGGGCTTGGGAAGCACCTTGGGGGCACTTGGGGACACCGGGGGTACTGGGGGCACCTGTGGAATCCCGAGACATGGGGCACGCGGGCTGCCCCAGGCAGGGCTGGCACCCTGGGCACACACGCTTGGGTGCAGCTGCGCCTGTGCCCGCCCGTGCCCACCTTTGGCCAGGGCTCGCCAGCCTCTGCTCGCTTCTGGGCCAGTTCTCTCCAGCAGCTCGCTCAGCCTCCGCTGCTCCAGCAGCTCCAGCCTCGCCTACATGCCCAGTCTCTCGTGAAGCTGTGCTGCTCATGGCACAGCTACCAGCCTCCCTGCGCCACCTGTGCCACCCGTCGCCTGTGCCACCCTGTGCCACCTGGGCGCCACCTGTGCCACCTGGCGCCCTGCCGCCTGTGCCACCCTGTGCCCACCTGTGCCTGCCTGGAGCTCCTGGGCGTGCCACCTGTGCCACCTGTGCCACCTGTGCCACCTGTGCCACCTGTGCCCACCTGAGCCACCCTGCCCTCCCTGTGCCACCTGTGCCTCCCTCCCGTCACCTGAGCCACCCGTGCCCACCTGTGCCTCGCCTGAGCCCCACCACCTGTGCCACCTAGCTCACCCAGCCACTCCAGCCTCCTGTGCGGCCTCCCTGGAGCCCACCTGTGCCACCTGTGCCACCTGCGCCCACCTGTGCCAGCCCTGGTGCCCCGCCTGGGCGCCAGCACCCAGCGCCTCCCTGCAGCCACCTGTGCCACCGTGCCATGTGCCACCTGTGCCACCCAGCCACCTGTGCCACCTGTGCCACTCCAGCCACCTGTGCCACCTGTGCCACCTGTGCCCGCCCTGCACCTGTGCCACTGTGCCACCTGTGCCACCTGCCTGCCGAGCCCCTGTGCCCCGTGCCACCTGTGCCACCTGTGCCTGCCTGAGCCCTGCGCCCACCTGGTGCCACCTGTGCCACCTGTGCCACCTCCAGTCACTCCTGTCGCCTGTGCCCGCCTGTGCCACCTGTGCCCACCTGTGCCTACCTGTGCCACTCTGCCCAGCCTCGGCCACCTGCGCCATCCGTCGACCCCTGTGCCACCTGTGCCCCTCCTGTGCCACCTGCTGCCCACCTGTGCCTCAGCCCCTGAGCCTCCCTGTGCCAGCCCATTCCTGCCTCTAGCCTCCCCTGTGCCACCTGTGCCACCTGTCACTAGCCACCTGTGCCCACCTGTGCCACCTGTGCCCCTACCTGTGCCCTGCCTCCTGTGCCATCCCTGCAGCCACCTGAGCCACCTGTGCCCGCCCTGTCAGGCCACCTGTGCCCACTGTGCCACCCTCGTGCCACCTGTGCCACCTGCCCCTGCCTGAGCCTCCCGGCCACCTGCCACCTGTGCCCACCTGAGCCACTCTGTGCCCCGCCTCTCGAGCCTCCTGCGCCACCTGTGCCACCTGTGCCCTCCTGTGCCGCCCCTGGAGCCTCCTGTGCCGCCTGTGCCCTGCCAGTGCCCTCCCCTGTGCCTGAGCACCTGTGCCACCTGTGTGGCCGACCTGAGCCACCTGCCTGTGCCACCCCGTGCCACCTGTGCAGCCACCTGTGCCCCGCCTGAGACCACCTGTGCCACCTTTGTAGCCACCTGCGCCACCTGTGCCTACCTGTGCCCGCCTGGTAGCCTCCTGTGCCACCTGCGCCCCACCTGTGCCACCTGTGCCACCTGACGCCACCTGTGCTGCACGCCACCTGCCTGCCGAGCCCTCCCCATGTGCCACCTGAGCGCCACCTGTGCCACGCTCCTGTGCCGTCATTTGCGCCACCTGTGCCACCTGTGCCACCTGTGTGCCACTGAGCCTGCCTTGTGCCCACTCTGTGCCACCTGTGCCACTTCCGCGCCTCCCTGTGCCACACTTCAGCCACCTGTGCCACCTGTGCTCGCCTGTGCTCTCCACCTGTGCTGCCCTCCTCTGTGCCACCTGTGCCACCTGTGCCACGCTGTGCCCTGCCTGATACCTGCCCACCTGTGCCCCACCTGTGCCCCCTAGACTGTGCCCCTCCCGCGACCTGCTGGGCCCACCTGTGCCCTAGCTCTGGCACAGTCTGGCTGCTCTCGCTCGTACTCGGCAGTCCTGCAGCCTCGACGGCCAAGAGGCTACCTCGGTCCCAAGCTGCAGCTCACAGGGCCATAGCTGCCAGCAAGCGCTGCACATGCATCACAGCGTACACGACAGGTATCATGGGGACGGGACAGGGGACAGGGGATGTGGGGACAGGGACACGGAGGACAGGGGATGTGGGGACAGGCAGGGACACGGGACAAGGGACGATGGGGGACATGGGGACACAGGGACACAGGGACAGGCAGGGACACAGGGACGTCAGGCACACAGGGACACTGGGGACACAGGGACACAGGGACAGGCAGGACAGTGCAGGGACACAGGGACACAGGGACACGGGCACACAGGGACACAGGGACACAGGCACACAGGGACACACGGGGACACAGGGACACAGCACACAGCACACAGGGACAGGCAAACAGGCAGACAGGCACAGGGACACAGGCGACACAGGGACACATGCAGCACAGGGACACAGGGACACAGGCACACAGGGACAGCAGGCACACAGGGGACAGGACACAGGGGACACGAGGCACACAGGCGACACAGGGCACAGGCACAGGGACAGCAGGGACACGCACAGGGCACACAGGGACACAGGGGACCACACCAGGACCACGACATACAGGACCACGGGGACACAGACACACTAGGACACACAGGGACACAGGCAGGGACACAGGGACACAGGGACACAGGACACAGGGCACACAGCAGGGACACAGGGACACAGGCACACAGGGACACAGGCACACAGGGACACAGGGACACAGGCACACAGGCACACAGGCAACAGGGACACAGGACACAGGGACACAGGGACACAGGGAGGCATGACACAGGGCACACAGCACACAGGACACAGGGACACAGGGACAGGGACACAGGCACACCACAGGGACACAGGGCCACAGGACACAGGCACACAGGCACACAGGCCCAGGGCAGGGGCACAGGGCAGGGACACAGGGCACAGGGGACCACAGGCACACAGGGACACAGGGGCACACAGGGACACAGGGCACACAGGCACAGGCAGGGACACAGGCACACAGGGACCTGGGGACCTGGGGACCTGGGGTCACTAGGGGCCCCACAGGCACCTGGGGAACCAGGCTGGGGCACACACAGGGTCACCAGGGGCACCACAGGGACACTGGGTACCTGGGACACTGGGGACACAGGGACCTAGGGACACAGGGGCCACAGGCACAAGGGACCAGGGTTCCTGGGCTGGGCCTGGGACACAGGCACAGGGGTATCCAGGGACACTGGGACCTAGGGTTCCACAGGCCACACAAGGGTTTCCAGGGCCACAAGGGACCTGGGGACCACAGGGACAAGGGACAAGGACAAGGTTTTCCTGGGGCCCTGCCTCCATGCTGCTGCCGGCGCCCTCTCACTGCCCTCATCTACTCCTCCCGCCCCGACTCTCCCATCTCATCCATCCATCTCACTCCATCCCCATCCCCATCCCATCCCATCCCATCCCATCCCATCCCCATCCCATCCCCATCCCCACCCCATCCCATCCCCATCCCCATCCCCATCCCCATCCCCATCCCCATCCCATCCCCATCCCCATGGATCCCATCCCCATTTTATCCCCATCCCATCCCATCCCATCCCATCCCCATCCCATCCCATCCCATCCCATCCCATCCCCATCCCATCCCATCCCATCCCATCCCATCCCATCCATCCCATCCCATCCCATCCCATCCCATCCCATCCCATCCCATCCCATCCCATCCCATCCCATCCCATCCCATCCCATCCCATCCCATCCCATCCCACCCATCCCATCCCATCCATCCCATCCCATCCCATCCCATCCATCCCATCCCATCCCATCCCATCCCATGGATCCCACCCCACCCATCCCATCCCATCCCATCCCATCCATCCCATCCCATCCCACCCATCCCATCCCACCTGCAGCTGCAGCTGGCGCTGCTCAGGGTCATGTGCACGGCGGGCGGGCAAAGGGCGCTTGGCAGAGAGGCTGCGGAGAGGGGACACGGCCGGACACGGGGGGGACACGGCGGGTGTGGGGGGCTCGGGGTCATCCGCCAGCACCGCCTGCTCCCGGGAAAACCCAGGGCAAAGTCAGCAAGGGAAGGGAATGAAGTCAGTGAGGGGAGAGCCAAAGTGAGAAAGGGGAAATGGAGTCAAAGGGAAATGGAGATGGGAAACGGGAAATCAAGTCAGATAAGGGGGAAACTGAGTAAGGGAAAAGGGAAACTGAGGCAGGGAGAGGACATGAGGAAGGCAGGGGACACTGAGGAAGGCAGGGAGGGGACACCGAGGCCCCTCCTGGCCTGGGTGGCCCCGGGTGCCCCAGCACTCTGGGTGACTCTGCAGCGTGCAGGCGAGCAGCTGCAGCTCGGGCTAGCAGGGCCTGCAGCTGCTCCGGGCGCCGCTCCCCGGGCGCATGCTGCCTCCTCAGCGGACCCGGGACAGCATCAGGCCAGGAACGAGGGCCGTGCCTGCTCCCGCATCTCCGCCCCTGCACCCACCAGCTCCCCCGCAGCTGCAGGGTCACGCCTCCAGCCTCGCTGCTTCCCTCGCCCTCGCCCGGGCGCAGCTCCAGCCGCCAGCTCCCGGCCAGCCTGGCCAGCACAGCTCCATCGCCCACGGCACATCCTGCCTGTCCTGCCTCGCCCCCTTCCCCATCCCGCGCCACAGCCCCAACACTGCCCCCTGAAACATCCCCAGTGGCCCCAGCCTGCTGCTGCTCCTGCATCCCCGGAGCTCCTGCATCCCTCCTGGTGCTCCTGCATCTCCTCGTGCTCCTGCATCCCTCCTGGTGCTCCTGCATCCCTCCTGGTGTTCTGCATCCCTTCTGGTGCTCCTGCATCCCTCCTGGTGCTCCTGCATCCCTCCTGCTGTTCCTGCATCCCCTGCTGTTCCTGCATCCTTCTCGGTGCTCCTGCATCCCACCCCTCTGGCTCATTCCCTCCCCCATCCCAAGCGCCACACCCCCTGCACCTCCACTCCCCTCGGGCCCCAACGCGCTCAGCCCCTGCACCTGGCTGCCAGGGTGTTTTTCTCCAGCTCCCGCTCCCAGCGCCCAAGCCAGCTGTTCCTGTAGCTGCTGCAGGCGCAGCTCCTGCCGCTCGCAAGGTGGCGCCTGCCTGGCTCTCGGCCAGTCGAGAGGGTTGGCCGCCAGGTGCAGGCAGGCGGGCGTGGGCGGCGCCCGGGTCCACAGGACACTGCAGGCCGAGCTCCGCCAGGTCCCTGCGCTGGGCGAGCAGGTGGGACCCGCAGGGACCCCCTCGGAGAGGGGGAGCCCCTGCCCCCAAGACCACTGACTCTCGGTGGTGGCCTTCATGTCCCTCAAGTGGCTTCTGAAGGCCACCAGCTGCCGCCAGAGGGTCAGCAGCCGGCTGTGCTCTCGCTGAAGTAGGTGTTGAAGGACTGGCGTGGGATAGATCGGGATCAGGATCCAGCACTGTCCCCAAATTGCCAAATATCCCTCCTGGCCACACCCAGTCCCTCCACAGCCCCACCTCAATTCCTGTGGGCACGGGAGGGGTGGGGAGACACGCCCCTGCCTCACATCCCCTTCCCATCACATTCCCCTCGAGTGCCCAAACCCTTCCCCATGGAACATCCCCCTGGCCCTGCACCCCCTCCCCTCAGTGACCCTCCCACATCCCGCAGCCCTCTGCCCTGCATCCCTCCTCCCACCACACGCCACACCCCCCTGCTCCCCCAAACTCTGCCCCTTTGCAGCATCCTCTACCATCACCCACATCCCTCATCCCCCTTGCCTCGTGATCCTCTCTCCCTCGCTGCTGCCCGGTGGGTCCCTGCCCCTGCCCGGGGTGTCCCCACCTCCTCCTCAAGCGCTCTCCACTCCGCCTCCCGCTGCTCCAGCTCGTCCCGGGCCCGCGGCCCAGTCCCCGTCAGCTTCCTGGATGTCCTCTCGCTCGAGCCAGCGTTGGCCACGTTGGCCTGTTCCAGCTGCTCCCCGCAGCATGGAGTTCACCTGCACCAGGCTGCTGCTCCCTGCGACCCCGGGGATCCCCACAGTGTCAGAACCCCCGGGATCCCACCCCCTCTGCTGCTCCTGGGACTGGGGGATCGCCCCATCCCCCTGGGAATCCTCACACTAACCCCCGGGATCCCGCCCCCTCTGCTGCTCCTGGGATTGGGGGATCATTGAGGTCAGAATTCCCACGGAATCCTCACATTTCCACCCCTCTGCTGCTCCTGGGATTGGGGATCGCCATGGTCAGAATCCCCACGGAATCCTCACACCCACCCCCCTCTGCTGCTCCTGGGATTGGGGACCATTGAGATCAGAATCCCCAGGGAATCGTCACATTCTCCGCCCCCTCTGCTGCTCCTGGGACTGGGGATCGCCTCTATCCCCCCTGGGGAATCCCTCACACCAACCCCCGGGATCCTGCCCACCTCTGCTGCTCCTGCGACTGGGGATCATTGAGATCAGAATTCCTAATGGAATCCTCACATTTCCACCCTCTGCTGCTTCTGGGATTGGGGATCATTGAGATCAGAATCCCCGGGGAATCCTCACACCCCCAGGGATCCTGCCCACCTCTGCTGCTCCTCCTCCAGCCGGATCAGGGCGTTCTCCAGCTCGTTGCTGCTCTCCTCCTCGGGCTGGGAGCCACTGGCATCCAGCTGGATCTGTGGGAACATCCCCTGCTGCCACCACCCCGATCTGGGGATTTGGGGCAGGGGACCCCCAAGGCCTCCCTCTCACCGTCAGCCTCTCCTGCTCCAGCTCTGTTGCTTTCTCCAGCAGCTGCTGCTCCACCTCCCCGCATTTCTTCTTGTACTGCAACACCTGGGGAGGGACAGGGTGACACTGATGGGGATGGGGGTCCCCAAATGATCCCAGTGCCCCCCCGGGAAGGATTTACCTTGGCTTGGAGCTTCTGCACCAGCTGTGCCTGGCGCTGCTGGCCCTCCTGGTAGGCCTGCAGCTTCCTCTTGTAGGCAGCCTGCTCCTCCTCCAGCAGCCCGGGCGCAGCTTCGATGTTGTGCTGGGCCAGGCTCGCGCCTCGGTCAGCCTCAGGGCTCTCGAGCTCAGGCTCTGCTCCAGCTGGGGTAGGGGGACCCGGGCTGGCACCCCCAGCCAGAGCACCCCCAGAGTCACCCCCACGGGCTCCAGCCAGCCCAAGGCAGAGCCCCAGCTCCCACGTTCTCCCCATTCATTCTCCTCGCACAGGGAAGGGATGAACGGGAAATTTCAGGGGTGCTTTTAAGGGTAACCTCCAATCTGTGGGTTCAGCAAAGCCCCTTCCCAGTTTGCATGGAGTGGCTGATTGGTAAAAGATCCTTGGGTACAGGGGAGGAAACTTGCCTGGGGATATTTTCCTGAAACTTGATTTTTTTTAAATAATGAGGCTCAAACCAAGGGATTAATCCAGAACCCCACCGCCCCTCAGTTTGGAGCCATGCTCAGCACTGGAAGGGCCAAAGCCCTTTGAATTCCCAGTTGCCAGGGCAGAAAGAGAAAAACTGAAGGATTTCCACAGGGAGGGGGATTCTTAACCGAAATCCAGCAGGACAAATAAAATATTGGATGGACAAGCCCTGGCAAGCCAGGACTGGTCTGGACAATTCCCCACCACAGGGACACTGCCCCACATGGGGAATGCCAAGGCTGGAGCTGGCAATGCCTGCAGTGTGGAGCCAAAAATGCAGATTTGGGAGGGCTCACCCCTCACTGAGGGCATTGTACTTGATGGCCAGCTCTGGATTTTGGGTACAAAAGGGATTTGGGAGGGCTCACCTGCTCACTGAGGGCTTGTACTTGATGGCCAAGTCTGGATTTTGGGGGTTAAAAGGGATTTGGGAGGGCTCACCTGCTCACTGAGGGCGCTTGTACTTGATGGCCAGCTCTGGATTTTGGGTACAAAAAGGGATTTGGGAGGGCTCACCTGCTCACTGAGGGCATTACACTTGGATGGCCAGCTCTGGATTTTGGGGGTTAAAGGGATTTGGGAGGGCTCACCTGCTCACTGGAGGGCGCTTGTACTTGATGGCCAGCTCTGGATTTTGGGGGTTAAAAAGGGATTTGGGAGGGCTCACCTGCTCACTGAGGGCGTTGTACTTGATGGCCAAGCTCTTGGATTTTGGGGTTAAAAGAGATTTGGGAGGGCTCACCTGCTCACTGGAGGGCGCTTGTACTTGATGGCCAAGCTCTGGATTTTGGGGTACAAAAGGGATTTGGGAGGGCTCACCTGCTCACTGAGGGCTTGTACTCTGATGGCCAGCTCTGGATTTTGGGTACAAAAGGGATTTGGGAGGGCTCACCTGCTCACTGAGGGCGTTGTACTTGATGGCCAGCTCTGGATTTTTGGGGTACAAAGGGATTTGGGAGGGCTCACCTGCTCACTGAGGGCTGTACTTGATGGCCAGCTCTGGATTTTGGGGTTAAAGGGGATTTGGGAGGGCTCACCTGCTCACTGAGGGCGTTGTACTTGATGGCCAGCCTGGATTTTGGGGTTAAAAGGGATTTGGGAGGGCTCACCTGCTCACTGAGGGCGTTGTACTTGATGGCCAGCTCTGGATTTTGGGGTACAAAAAGGGATTTGGGAGGGCTCACCTGCTCACTGAGGGCGCTTGTACTTGATGGCCAAGCTCTGGATTTTGGGGTACAAAAGGGATTTGGGAGGGCTCACCTGCTCACTGGAGGGCGTTGTACTTGATGGCCAGCTCTGGATTTTGGGTACAAAGGGATTTGGGAGGGCTCACCTGCTCACTGAGGGCGTTGTACTTGATGGCCAGCTCTGGATTTTGGGTACAAAAGGGATTTGGGAGGGCTCACCTGCTCACTGAGGGCGTTGTACTTGATGGCCAGCTCTGGATTTTGGGTACAAAAGGGATTTGGGAGGGCTCACCTGCTCACTGAGGGCGCTGTACTCTGATGGCCAGCTCGCCGCTGGCTGCCCGGCTCTGGCGCCAGCAGGTCCTCGACGCTGACAGCTCCTGCTGCAGGATCCTGTTCTCCCTCCCTGCAGGGACAGCAGCGCAGGCCATGGCTCCTGGGGATGGCATGGAGAGAGGCAGGATGGGATCTGGGGTCTGGGACCTGGGGTGGGATCCAGCCCAGGCCCTTTGCCACCACGAGCTGCTCTTGCTCCCCTCGAAGGGGCCTAACCCCTCCCCGGGTGCAGCATCTGGATAAAGGATCCCTCGTGAGACAGCAGCAACAACCTGCCTTGGGATCTTTCCCCTGATATTTGCTTTGATTTTAATAACCTGGAGCAAAGAGAGGCAATTCCACCAAAATCCCACCAGCCCCAGCTGCTCTGAGCCCTGCCCTGGCTGGAATGCCACCTCCCACACTCAGACTTCCCAAGGAATGCCCCTTTGTGGGGGAAGAGCTGCTGGAAATGCGCGAGCTGTAGTCAAAAACCCACTGGAAGTTTGCAGTTGTGACTGCAAGGATGTCCAGATCCACGCTCACCATCACAAAAACTGACAGGGACTTGCAGCTGCAACCACAAAATCGCCAAAATCTGGTGTTAGGGATCACAAAGTGCTGGGAGATTTCCAGCTGTGCTCCAAACCCTCTTCATCTTGCAGCTGCAGCATAAAAACCTCTGTAAATGTGTGTTTGAGATCATAAAATCATGGCAGGTGCATAGCTGCAACAGCAAAACTGCTGCAGAATTGCAGCTATGATCTCAAACTGCTGCAAAACTGTGTTCATGGTCACAAAACCCCCACAGATTTACAGCTGCAGTCATAAAACTGATGCAAAATTGCACTTTGATCCCAAAAATCCATTTTGATCCCACTTTGATCTCATTACAATCCCAAAATATGCTGCAGATTTACAGTTGCAACCACAAAATCACTAGAAAATTCACGTTTAGGATCCCAAACCTGCTGCAGATTTCCAGTTACAATCCCAAACTGCTGCAAGTTCATACTCGTGATCCCAAAGCTGCTGTAAATTCATGTTTGTGTTTTCCAAGACTGCTGTAAATTCATGTTTGTGACCCCAAACCCCTGTAAATTAATGTTTAACTCCAAAACTACTCCAGACTTCCAGTTACAATGACAAAAATGCTGCAGATTTGTAACTGCAATCACAAATCTGACATAAAATTTGCATTTCTAATGCCAAATCCTCTGTAAATTCATGTTTGTGATCTTGAAACCACTGCAGATTTATAGTTGCAATCACAAACTGGCATAAACTTGCATTTGCAATCCCAAACTGCTGCAGATTTCCAATTACAACATATTTACATATTTACATATTTACATTTGCATATTTACAGTTGCAACCACAAAATCACTAAAAATTCGTGGTTGTGATCCCAAACCCGCTGTAAATTCGCATTTGCCATCCCAAGCCGCCGCACTTTTTCCATTCGCAGCCACAGACCCGCCCCCTGACTCTCCGCCGGGATCACGGAGCTGCCCCCGATCCGCGATTTGCCCACACCACAGACCCGCGATTTGCCCACCACAGACCCCCTTGCTCCTCCCAAAGCTGCTGCCCGAGTGCTATTCCCGATCCCATTCCCTGATCCCGATCCCATTCCCTGATCCCGATCTCAATCCTGATCCCAATCCTGAAACCATTCCCGATCCCGATCCTGTTCCCGATCCCATTCCCGATCGATCCCTGATCCCATGTCCTGATCCCGTTCCCATTCCCGATCCCTGATCCCCATCCTGATCTCGATCTCAATCCCGATCCCAATCCCGATCCCGACCCCGATCCCTGATCCCATTCCCTCGATCCCGTTCCCGATCCCAATCCCGATCCCGATCCCCAATCGACCCCATTCCCCATCCCGACCCCGATCCTGTCCCCGATCCCGTTCCCATCCCACGCTCCCCGCCGGGTGACTCCCACCTCAGCCCCTGGGAGGGCATCTCCCGAGCCCGGGCCCCCCTCGCCGCGGCCTCCTGGTCCCCAAGCCCCTTTCCCGGGATTTGGGGGCGGTTTTAGCTCGGCGCCTGCCCGCGGGAAGCGGATGCGGGTCGGGATCAGCCTGAAATCCGCGTCCCTCCCGCGTGACGGCGGGAGCGGGGACCCCTCCCTCTTCCTGGAGGGTCCCGGCAGCGCTTCGGCCCCATCCTTCCCAGAAATCCTCGGCATTGCCATGGCTTTGACGACAAACCCAGCCCGAGCTGCCGGCGGGAGGAGAACGAGGAGAAGGGAAGGAAACAGAAGCAAAAGGCGGCTGCGGGCGCTGCCGGTGCCCCGGAGGGCGGGAGCCCACTGGGGGCGCAGCCGCTCTCGGTGGGGGCTTGGGGCTCCTCGGAGCGCCCTGCGCCTTAAGCCCCGCGCTCCTTAAGCGCATTAGGCCGGGAGTTCGCTCCGGCAGGAAAAGCTCCGGGGTGGAGCGAGCCGGGGTTGCTAAGGGGTGGCGGCTTTAACAGCGCCGGGATGCGGGGATGGCCCCCGGCACCGCGGGATCATCCGCCTCGCTGCAGCTTTAATTATCCCTCGGGTAATTAAAGACTTTCTGCCCCCACCCTAGTAGGAGAAAAGTGGGGATAAATCCCCAAGGCGAGCTCCCAAACCGGAACGGGGGCTGGAGCACCCCCGCTCCTGAAACAAGGGATGGATCCGGTCCCAAGCCGCGCTCCAGGAAGGGGAAGCTCGCCCGGCTGCGCCCTCCCCTCGCCCCCCGGCAGGGAAAGTGCCCTTTCTCCCCGGAGAGCCGGAGATTACCCAGGCCAGGGAGCAGGCAGATAGGATTGAGGATTTACAGAGTCTTGGATGCCTCCAGCCAGGCAGGAGCCGCCTCCCTCCTTTTCCCCTCATTTGTCGCTTTTACCTTCCCCTCCTGGTGTCTTTTCCCAACAGAAACCACTGCTAAGCAACAGGTTCTGTTGTGCTGCGTGTCCAATCCTCCATTCCCTCGGCACCGGCAAGGAATGGGAATCACAAAAGCTCATCCCAGCTGCTCCAAGCCCGCCCCAGGGGAGGAAAAAAATTCCAGTCTGGCACTCAAAACCATTTTATTGCTCACTTGTAAGCGTTACATTCTCACCTGGGTTCACTGCCAGCCCCCAGGGAAAGCTCTGAAAGCAAAATGCCCATCATCCAGTTGGAAAGGAAAGGAAAATCCAAGGAGTTGGATAAAAATAAGTGGGATTTCGTGACTTGGAAAAGCCTTAATATAAATAGGTAAGAAAATATTTATTTGCTTCCAAGAGGAATCTCAATCCCAGCTCTGTCCAAGAGCCTGACTCTGTTTTTGTCCTTAATAAAATGCCCATGGAAAGGAATAGAAAATCGTGTCTTCAAAATGGAGGAGTAAAATAAACTTCCCAGAGTAGAAAAATGAGGAATTTCAGCATGGAAACACCGGGATCAGGCTCCCCACACTTTCGGTTAAGTGCTTAGAAAAGATCCAGGCAGTGCTTGGCATCCTGGCAGGGAAAGGTTTCTGTGTGGATTTGGGAGGTGGGATGGCTCCAGGGGATGCCTTGCCGAGGGAGGACTGATCTTGTCCAAAAGCAGGAGGGAGCAGGCAGAGGGATGGCCCTGATGGCTCTTCCCACAGGAGAAATCTCCAAGGTCTCCCATGATCCAGGCCCTGGGTGTGGCAGGCCCAGGCTGTGGAGTGTTTTAAGGCACGGGTGGTTGTTCCAGCACTGATTCCAGCATTCCCGGCGCCGGGGTGTTCAAGGGGCAGGAGTGAGGTGTCCTGAGGCTGCATCTTTGGTCCCACAGGAATCCCAAGGATCCCAGCACCCACGTGGGAACAGCAGATCAAGGCCAATCTCAAAAGCTAGACTCAGCCAGTGTTCTCCTGAGCCTGGTTGGAAGCTGACCTGGAGAGGGGAGAACCAGGGAAAAAGGGTGTTTACAAATGGTAAAGGCATCCAGGGAGGAAACTGGGCTGCAAATGGAGTTACCCAGGATCACCCCAGACTCTCTGGGTAGCAGAGCAAGAAATGCCCATGGACACAAACTCAGGGAATTGGCAGCACAGAGCCAGAGCTGCCTCTGAATCCCAAAGTTTGGACTGGATGGAGCAGTGCCCCTGTCCCAGCGGGGTCTCCAGCAGAACCAGGCAGTTCTGGCATCCACATCCCCCAGATCCCTCTCCTGCTCACCCCGAAGCTTTGGCAAAGTCTCCCCAGACATCAGCAGCAGGAGCAGCAGCAGTGGGCTGAGGCCAGGACAACAGGGAGTCTGTCAGAAAGTTGGGAAGAGAGAAAAACAAACCACCAGGGGTGATTCCCACTCTCATTGCCAGATTTCCTTTCCCCACTCTCTGGTGGATAGCAGCCCCCCTCAGGAGCTGTGGCAGCAGCACCTGTGATGGGGGGTTCCTGGGAGCTGGGCTGGGCTCTCGAGCTGGATTTTTCCTCCCGGGGGTGGGGGAGCAGGCTCAGGCCCCCAGGCCCCTGCAGGACGTGGCCTGGTGCTCCCTGTCCCTCCTTCCTTTTTCTTCATGTTCTGAAGGAGAGCAGGAAGTTTGGGTGAGATTAAGGAGAGCAGGAAGTTTGGGTAGGATTGCATTTAAATCCAGAGCCAGAGCATGAAAACCCTGGAAGCCAGATGGTTTTAATTGTGCTGCTGCAGCATTCTACCTGCTGGTGCCATCGAGGTCGCAGCCAGAGTGGTTTTGCACCCAGACCCCACAGGCGCAGTGTGGCAGCGAGGGACTGCGCAGCACCTGCCCCTGCAAATCCCTGCAGTGACAGTCATGCCCGGCCAGACTCTGCCCTGTGCCTGACCCAGGGATTTTGGGGAGGAGCTGCTGCTGCTTGCTCGTGCCACCCAGAGGAAAGGCTGGAATCGGCTGGAAGAGCCCTCACAGCAATGTTGGGTTTGATGGTCTGTGTCCCTCCTGGAAGCCAGATCCAGTTTGGGTCCCTGCTCGGAGTCCTGGGCCTGCAGGGCCAGCTAAGCTCTGCTGCCTCACCCACCTGCAGGAGATGAAGCGCGGAAAGGAGGCGTCACAGCCGCCCCAGGCTCCCCAGATCAAATAAATCCTGCTCAGGATCATCCTCTGTGGCAGCAGCTCTGCAAAGGCCAAGGTGTGAGCTGAGACCTCTCTGAGCTGAGGAGCACCCAGGGGATGGTCCCAGCAGCCGCTGCTCAGAGCCCACGGCAGCACCACATCCATCCCTCTCCAGAACCCCAAAATCCCACCATCAGCAGCTGGAGCAGGAGGCTAGGGCTGACTTACAGCAGATACAGGAAGCAGAAGAAACAAACTGATTTGGGCGCAGTTTTGGACTTGGGAAGCCCAGTTTGGGATGTTGCTGATCCAGGCTGGGAAATCCTGAGAGAGGAAAGAGCTGTGGGTTTCCTCCTCTTCCCACTACAGCTGCCCACCTGGCTCCCATTTCTCCACCACTCCTGTAAACACCTGCCAAAGAAATGGAGCTGAGAGGGACACAGGGAGAGGCACAAAGCTCGCTTGAGTAGTGGTCCTGGAGAGAGCCACATTGAAGTCGAAGGCATCAGCCTCTGTCCACAAACGCGGCCGATGAACGCCGGCAGCCTGGCAGGAGAGGAGGAGTCAGGGCTGAGATGCTGTGACAGGGAGGAAGGTGGGATGCTCCATCCTGCACATCCCGTGCCTGGCTGCCTCAGAGGGAGCTGGGACACTGGAGTCTGAGCCACGGGACTGAGGAGATCCTGGGGAATCTCAAGGCTGGTTTGGGTTGGAAGAACTGTAAATCCATTCCATGGGCAGGGACACCTTCAGGAGGCTCAAGCTTCCAGCCTTGGACACTGCCAGGGATCCAGGAGCAGCCCAGATCCACAGCTTCTCTGGAGCACCCGTGCCAGGGGCCTCCACCACCCTCACGGGGAAGGATTTATCCCAATATCCCACCTGACCCTGCCCACTCTGGCAGTGGGAAGCCCTCTCTCTGCCCTGTCCCTCCATCCCTCCGTACCAGGCCTCTCCAGCTCTCCTGGAGCCTTTAGGGACTGAGAAGGCCACAAGCCTAGGTCACCCCAGAGCCTTCCCTTTTCCAAAGGCATCTCCAGGTGTTTCACCTCATTGGCTGCACCTACAGCGAGAGTGCAAACAGCTGTTTAATTAACTGGCAGCAGAGATGCTCCTGCTGCAGCTCCTACCAACGCTGAGCAGCCAAAGCCCAAGTGTTTTTGTTCCTGGCCAAGGTCAGAGCGTGGGAGGGAGGCAGCTCCTCCCTTTGCCAGGGAGTATTCCACCCTGAGGAAAGCAGAAACAAACAGCAGCAGCGAGGGGTCCCCGGGTGTCTTGCGCCACGTGGGTGCCTCGATCAGGATGACAAAGTATCTGCTGGAGTCTGTCACCAGCCCTCCACGGCGATCGCGGGAACTGCTCCACAGGAGCCTGGGCAAGAGGCTCTCCTGGAAAACGGGGCCGAGTAGCGGTGAGGCAGAGCTCAGCCCGCGGGCCCCTTGAGCCCACGGCGGCTCCTCACCCGAGCTCTTGTCTCCAGCTTGATGAAAGGCGCGCTGCCCCTTGCCAGCCCGTGATCCACGAGGCGGCCGCTCCAAGGCCGCAGCTGGTCCAGCTGCCACTCCGCCGCCCTGGGAAGGGAGAGGGTGAGAGCCCCGGGCCGCCCCCAGCCCCGTGTGAGGCCCCGTGTGAGCGTGTGAGACCCCAGCCCCGTGCGCCGCAGCAGCCGTGTAGGCCCGGAGCTCACTCTGCCCGCAGCTGGGCTAACCGGGGTCACACAGGCGAGGGCGACGTGGCGTTTGTCACAAGATGTCTCGTTTCACCCCCAGAAGCTTAGCTGCTGGGTGTGGGCGGAGCCGAGCAGGAGGTTTCGGTTCCCTTTCCGCGCAGCTCCAGGCCGAAGCTGCCCATAGGGACAGGCGGCTGGGCCAGGACAGGCTTTGGCTGGGGACTGAGCGGGGCGGGAGCCAAAACACCGGGGGATGGAGACACTGTGGGGTGAGGGATGAGCACAGAGACCTCATGAGAGAACCCACGCGCTGAGATACCCGAGGGGCAGTTCTTGCTGCCCACACGGGGAGCGAAGACCCCAAACACCTCCGTGAACCCACAAACCCGCACACACCTCACGAGAGGGGACCCCTCACACCCCCGGGAGGCGAGCGACGCCCCACGCCAGGGAGGCGCTGACACCCCGCGGGTGGGCGCGGGCCGCACCTGCCAGCCGCGGTTGGAGGCCCGCGGCGGCAGCCGGTACGAGCACCGCCGGCTTCGCGCACAGCACCGACTCGTAGTCCTCCGCCGCCATCGCGGCCGCGCCGCCCGCTCTGCGCCGCCTCGGTGGTGCCTCGGTGGCACCGCTGAGTGGGCGCCCGGCACTGCTCGAGAGCGCTGCACCGCGCGCGCAGCGCCGGCGGGCGGGAGGACCCGCCGCGGGGCGCCGCGGAAGCAGCTCCCGGCTGCTGCTCCGGCGGGCCGCGGCACGCGCCGGCTTCACCGGTTTTGTAAATCAGGTCATTTTTATCCATCAGATAATGGAGTCTACTATTCCTATTTATTTATATTATAGTGTTATATATTACATATGCTAGTATTATTATCAATCAGATAATGGGTCTATTATTTCTATTTATTTATATTATAGTGTTATATATTACATATGCTAGTATTGTATACCAATCAGATAATGGAGTCTACTATTCTATTTATTTATATTATGAGTGTTATATATTATATATGCTGAAGTATTATTATCAGAGAATGGAGTCTACTATTTCTATTTATTCATACTATAGTGTTATATACTATATATGCTAGCATTATTATCAATCAGATAATGGAGTCTACTATTCCTGTTTATTAATATTATAATGTTATATATTATATATGCTAGTATTATTATCAGATAATGGAGTCTACTATTTCTATTTATTTATATTATAGTGTTATATATTATATATGCTAGTATTATATGTTCTATGGGGGACATATACAATATGTAAAATCTCGTGCAATATGTAAAATATCATTATTAGATGCTAGGGTTGTATCATATATTATGTATAATTATTATCTATGTTCAAATTTTTGATTAATATTTCTATATTATGTATTAATGTTATATGTTTACATTATCTCTATTATAAATAGAGTAGAATTCTAAGGGGGGCTGGGGCTGTGGGAGCTGTCAGGGGCTCCCGGGACCTTCACCCCAGTCTCCACCACCTTCTCTGGATGTTATGGAGCACCACATGCGAGAACCCAGCATGGAGCAACAAAATAATCACTTTGGCTTAAATTGGTTAAATTGGTTAAACTGATTTGCTTGCT